>JAYRBW010101347.1:0-14569 GCA_036023295.1 Invenusta paracnida
AGAACTCCCGATTATCCGCCAACCCCGATTAACCGCCACTTTTCACTGGAACCAAGGCTGGCATAAAACCGGGGTTTTACTATACTGTTATTTGAAAGACCAACACCTCTTTACTAATTATTTGCTTTGATCTAGTTCCAATTTTTGTGTCGATTTCATAAAGTAGTTATATAGTTACTGTAGTTCATTGTTAGCAGTAAGCAAACTTTCAGATTTTATTAATAGAAAAACAAATTAGGTACTACCAAAGGCGAGCAATACCTAGTATATTTCCCAGTTGAGTATCATAGTTGAACTACGCTGGACTAAATTATAATTTCTAACTGTAGCCTAAACAAATTTTAGAATCGCTTTATGAAATATAAAATTAAGTTAACTTGATAAAAGTAGTTATATACCTACAGTACTGACTGTGCTAGGTAACCCTAGAAATCGGAATATTCATCGGAATGCTACTTAGTTCTCACCAAGTTAAATCAAATTTGATTGTAAGCTTCTCTTGGCACATTTCTATTTCCTAGGTGATTCGGAATTTAGAGTGGAATCTCCAGATGTCTTTCGAAGCACCTATGGGACCCAGTATCTCCAGAATCACGTCTTTCTGATGACAAAGAATACTTTCCAGACAAATTCGACGATCACTGAAATCCAGATAGTTGTCGATGGCCCTGGGGATACTTATTTGCAAGTAAGATATCTGTAAAATAAACATTAGAAAAAGTTAAATGATGGTTTTATTAATTGCAATAATTTAAGATAAGAAATATTAAAGTATTCGTATCTACTGTTTACTCTTAACCTTATAGAGTTTTATCGTTTTTCTTAGAAACACAAAGGTTTTTGTCAGATTACTCTGTGCATTAATTATTACTGTTTGGGTTATCTTCCAGGAGTCGCTATAAGTACTGTGAAGGTAAAGGTACCCAGTCTTGGCTATAAATATTAGGAATAAACTATTCCGAATTTTTATCTTCAATGGTGTACTATAGAAAAACTACTTTCGTTGTCATAAGTCAAATATAACTGGACAATAAGCCAAACAATATATGTATTTGGGAGTTATAGGTATCTTTATACCTCTCACAAGCATATAACGAATAAGTATTTTATTAAATTTTATTAAAGCATATGTATATATGTGAAAATTTACATAATAAACGGTCTTAGTCCAAATATTTTAATAAATATTTTATTTCTATACTCTTAGATATATTTTGGTTGTAGGGCATAAAAGATGATTGCTCTGTTTTTAACTGGATACAACTTAAATAACTTTAAATTAAATAATTTTTGGGATTTATGACTTATAAATAATATGAGTTAATATATAAAAGTATGTGCATAACAATTTAAATGACTTTACTTTCATATTCTTTGTTTTACTTAAGCGTAAATCTGTTAATATAAATATCACTAAATCAATACTAAAATTCTAAATAAACATATATGATATGTATTGTTTTAGATAAACTTTTATGCACTAACGAAATATATTTTACTGCTGTGCCACCGCAAATCCTTTAGATATGTACAAATTAACGTTGTCTCTGGTATGTAACATTAATATATTAAGTTTTTAATGCCAACATTTGACCTATATTCCATATATCTTGAGAAATATACGTAAAATTATTTATTTATTTCTAATGCGTAAATTTACATATATGCGTATAATTTTGACCTATATACCTATATTGTATTTAGTGAATGACCTTGACATACTTTAAGGAATAGTCAATTCATTGTACTACTGACCATCACCCCACACAGATCTATCGGCCCCACTGTCCAACCAACCTTGTCTACTGCCATTCAATCAAGGCCTGCACCAGTCAAACAGGCAATCACGTGACACGTTGTCATAGAAACACACGTGCAGGCGGAGCATGTGACCCTACTTCTGAGGTGTATAGCATCAGTAAGAAGACCTGTGTGACGAGAACGGGTAATCCTTTACCCGCGGGTCCCCTTCCTGTTGCCCCAGTTGATGGCTATGATTTCATCCAAGAGGTGCTCTGCTCTATTGAGAGATATTATTTATGTATAAACAGCATACAGTCAATTTTCTCGCACTATGGTATAGTTAATTATAATGTTATTTAAAATGCCATCATCTAAATAACAATTTTATACTATAGTAAACAAAAACAAATATCGAGTTATGTAAATATTCTTCAGTCTGTGACTGTTTGGTGAAATGTACTTTTTAATTTAAAAGTTATTTATAATGACGTAAACTTTTATGTAAACGAAACACTGTTCAAAATGAAAATATTTACGAAAAATACCTAATCATCAAAACGAATTGTACATATTAATAAAATTACAAATAATGTTGTTGATATAATTACATGATTATTATATTCAATAAGAATTTATAATATATCTAACAAATACATAATATTAAATAAATTAAATGCCTCTAAATTTGTCTGCTTTTAATGATTGGATTATTCCAACGTAATGTTAACTGCTCTGTACTTAATGCTAATATTTTATTTATATTTAAGCCCGAGGCTTAAAAGGATAATGTGAATATTACTCCAGAATAACGCTAACATTTTCAATATCATTATAGTAGGATCTATACATTATATAGGACCTAGTGTCTATAAATTTAATTTCTATGTAGTTTTTATTATTAGTTTAAATTCATCATTTTAAAAGTATCCTTTACCATCTAAAACAAATTAGAAGAACAACGAACTCCTTTATGTCTCTTCCTAGCATCTGATCTCGACGGCATCAGCTGGTGAACACGCTGTAAACGTGATTCTGTCTGCAATTCAACATATCAACGTTCTCCCTGGAGATGTTCCAGCTCTCTGGGGCAGCACTACGAAGATCAAAGTGGTCCCCACAGCGGATGAGAACGCCTACTTCAGCTCCAAGATCAACTGTGAGTTGAACGGTTGATAAAGTTATTTGATCGATAGGTTCTTTTGTTTTTTTACTTCTATATAAAAGTTAAAATTGTGGCGACATTGTAACGCAGCTGGCAGTCTCCTTCAGCCTATTGTCAATAACATTCCACGTATATTGTATGTTTATTATGTTTAATATGTTTACTATAAACAAAGTTAAAATAATATAATTTGGAATGATTATTAACTAAAATTTTATCTCATCAGTCTTGTCTAAATTATAATTTTTAATATCTTTGTGTCATTCAAAAATATTGATTAAATATCAATTTTATTATATAGTTATGCTTCCACTTATTCCAACAAAATTTGAATAAAAATATTTTTTAGAAACTTACGTTTTATGAATGGATTCTTAAAAAATATATATATACATATTATATTGATAAATTTAAATTTAAAAATAATGTATCACAGAACGGTTATTTGGTTTACAAAACCTATTGTTCAATATTCCTATATTTTAAATTTTAAATTATACTACCTGGTTATATTTGACTTGATTCATAGTCAGCTTTGCTTAACGTAATTTAAAGAAATGGATTTATTGGGTTAATTTATTGTACGTTAGCTATTTATTCGTTAATCACAGTAAACTGTCACATGACATTTTTCAATGCAAAACATGTTACTTTTTCGTGCTACTCCTCTCTTTTCTACTACTTTTTAGACAAAGTTCATCTACGTAATCAAGGTGATTATCATGGATGGGGACTGATTTACGTCACAAATGGAACACACGAAGGAACCATTTGCGCGGATAAAGTTGCCGACGTGGCCTCTATTACACCTATCTGCCGGAGCATTGGGCACAACACCAGTGTCGGAGCCACTGATAAGATTGTCAATGGAATGCTGGGAAACGGTATGTACCTATACCATGATTATACATAAAAATTAATCTTTATAACACCATTAAAACTTAACTTTTTAGCTATTAAAATAATGCGATTTTCAAAATTCTACAACCTAAGCTGATTAGTGAATTATACAATTCCCTTCTATTTTTAAAATTTTTATAAGCTGAAATCGTTGGTTCCGTTAAATTTTGATAATTTAGATTAGTTTATTTCTCATTCTTTATATTATGTACTATTGAATTTTGAAGACTAAATATTGGTTAATACGACAATTTAAAATTCAATGTGTTAAAAATATATATACCTATAATGAGTGTGCGCACTATAAATTCTTCTGTATTTCAGTCTATTGTTTATTTTATATATTAATATCATTCAGTAAGTATTGAGTATATATATGAGATTATATTTTTATTTATAAGATATTTACCGCTTAATTAAATATATTACTTTAACAATTTCTGCTTCTATATCTATAATTTACCTATATTATATTCAGAATTTATTTATGTTTCACTATATATATTGGAAACTATGTATGTCATAAGCTATTTAATTACCTAGACTGACATTGAATTGACCATGAGTTTCTGCTTAAATCAGAAGGGTCAATATAGTCCACGTGTACTAGGTTGTAGATTGCCCAAATAATGTTAAAATGAATTTCAGTCTAATCTGTATTTTATGATATATAATTAATTACTTATAGATATGCCTCAATAATAATGTAGTTCAGAGGGGTTTTTTTTTCACTTTCTATATAGTAAACTCTAACTAATCGAAAAATAACGCAATTAAATGGATAACACTTAGAGACTAAATTGTCTTCCATATGATTTTATAGGCACAGTATATGGCCCTATACTATCTGAAATAGATGAATCATCTATTAGTAAGCATGACTGATAAATTCGTTGGATGTGATGAAACCTATTTTAACAAAAAATTATAACTATTCCGATGTTGGTGTTCCAAATTCTCAGACGTAAGTCGCCTTGTCATGGAGTCATATTCGTGTCCAGGGGCAGCCGCATCATTTGAAGATTGCCCATTCACAGATAACTATCAAACAACCACAACATGCACCAGCAACCTTCCAGCAGCAGCGTACTGTGATTCTGACACAACAAGTCAGTCTCACATAATTTTTTTTAAATAATTTTCTTCTAAATTGTATTTTGATCCTAAATTATTCTTTAATAGCAAAATTAAAAGTAGAAAATACAGTTTTTTTATTTAAAACAATTTAGGCTGGAATAATGTTTAAAACTCATAGGTACCTAAATCTGACATTTTAAATAAAACATTTATTTACCATATAAAATGTATTTTAATGTTACAACTATTAAGTAGTAAAAAAGAGAAAACTGTAAAATTGTAAATGTTACTATTTACAATTATTATTTTTTTAATATTTTAATCTTACAGTACAATACTTCAACTACTATCAGCAGACAAGCAAATTTTTAATTATACAAATTTCATTTAACTTTGTATTTATTTACAGAAGCCCTACTTACGAGTATGTTAATACGATAAAACATTCAGGTTTTTATTACTTTTTCTGATCATTAGTTCAGTTTTCTCAGTTAAATAAAAACTCTAATATGTTTAAAATGTTATTATGAGGATAATCAAATGAATCTGATAAATCGGATTTTTTTGTCAAAACCTCCATTAATACACCGATATTTTAGCGACTTCAAAAGCTATATTATTCCAATTATTATGTATTGCTTTAAGTTAAGCTCACAAAATTAAATATAGCATTTAATTGATAATTTTATAATTACAAAAAACTAATCTGTCTATAAAAAAGCTTCAATTGCAGCAGATTAATATCTAGTACACACATTATGATCGTAACTTATAGATTCTATATGGAGTACTAATAAGATATTTAATAGAACTGAAACGACGCCTTTTGCATTTTGCTTCTCAGAAAAGCTCTACCTGCAGACGCAAAAGGATCTTAATGAGGGCCTCATAATCAATACCCTTGGAAAAGATGGCGGCACGATCTGTAGCGACAGTTTCACTCAACAGGCGGCTCAAATCATTTGTGCACAAATGGGACGTACTGGGGGTACCTTCAACGTCACTTCAGGTCAGTTTCAGTTTAAACTTTTCTTTATTGCTTTTCATACTTACTAATAATAAGTGCCTTTTTAGTGAGAATATTTACAGAAGTAAAAAATGTAAGAATGTGTTAGAATTTTCAATAAATTACAAGAGATGGTACGCTTTTATTAATGAAAATGAAAAAAGTAGTGATTAATTCAAAATTTCATTAAATAATTCTATTGAACAATTAAGAAAGCATATATGTATAGGTATATATAATTGTTTGTTAATTGTGTAAATTATGAATAAATCAACAAATCAATGAAATTATAGTTAAAATGAATAAAATTGCAAGTCTTCATTAAAACTTTAGGACATTATAAGAATTATGAAATTGTAATAAATTTTAAAAATAACATGAAGTATTAATAGTTGAAAATTCATAATAAAAATGTTGTAAATAAGTAATAGTTAAAAAGCAAAAAATTAATGTAATTATATATCATAATTTTAATTTTATATGAAATATGAAATATATTTAAGTATAACAAATTTTAAAAGTGAATTTATTTATTTTAAAAGTCCTATTATTCTCTTCAAATTGTCTTTATTTCAAGGAGGCTATGGAAGCGTTGCCATGGACGATGTGGTATGCGAAAATGGAATCACGGATATTAACAACTGCAATAGTTCGGGCTGGATGGTGAGCGATTGCACCACCCATAACCGGGATGTCTACCTTATTTGTAACAGAAAAGGTAGGACTATCAATCATTCCTTCACCTATATCATGTTAACATAGGTACAATTTGTGGAATTTATTCTTAAAAAATGAATAAAAAGTATTTGTATACTAGAACTACAATTTTGCTATAGGATGCACGTCAAATGAAATACCAGCTAAATTAATAGTTTAAATATTTTATGTGTGCAATATTAACTGCTATCCTAACTGTGCTTTGTTACCTCACTATTCCAACTAAAAATATAATTTGCAATTTTTTTAATTAAAAAATTTAACTAATATAATCTACTTATTTATCTAAACCTATAATATTAAGCTAAAACATAATTTAAATTGCTTTACAAATTTTAACTTATGCAATTTGTGCTACTCTTTACATTATCAATAATATAAATTTCAATTTTTGAAATGGAAAAATAAAATAACATTGTAATTTAATCAATCTTCAGCCTCTAACTTCCGCTTCGACATGATCAACAGAAGTGGAAACAACACCGGTCTACTCATCGCCATCAAAAATGACCTAGTGGGGACTGTGTGCTCCGACGGGTTCGATGATCGAGCTGCAGCTGTTGTCTGCCGTCAGATGGGCTTCCCGGAAGGACCAGCGCGTGTCCTTTCTAATGGCGCAGCCGCGGGCTTTGGAGAAGGTGAGTGATGGATCCATTATATCGATTAATTATTTTTGTGTATCAATATAATATATTTAAAACGAATAAAATTTCGAAATTTTAAAAATATGTTACCTACAGTTATTACATATAAAATTTACATTTTAATTTTTAATTTAAGTTTTAATTAATTTTTTGCATAAATTTATAAAATAGGGGTACTAACAATCGAGATTAACCATAAACCACTTTGCTTAATTTATTCTGGAATTTTATATTTCATTAAAGTTGGAAATTTATAACATTTTTAAATTGATCCATTTGTTCAAAAATAAGGTAGGTACATATATAATATTTGTGTGTAGATCAGCCATACCATTAATACACAAATAATTAAACAACATATATTTGTATTACACAGATATTTATATAATTTAACTTTAGACTGAAAATGCTAATTATTTTTTTTATTTTTTAAGATGAATATTTCTTTCTACATTTTTATTTTCATATAATTTTGTATGTATTATGTAATATGTATAAATTGTAGGATAAATAGATATATTGGATTTGCTTAATTATGAAGGACATTAATTGATATACTTTTCTACTTTTATTTTTATTTTCAAATAATATACTGGATTATTTTGGGAATCTATAAAATCTATACAGATAAATAAATAATTTAAATTTAGGAACATTTATATTTGAAATTGTTATTATTTTATTAATCATCAATCAATATTTAGCATTTACATAAAATATAATAACATGTTCAACTTATTCAATAATACTATTTCAATTGTGTGCAAGGATGAAATGTATAAAGTTCCCTAATTCTTGGGAAGCATATTTAAAGCATAGAGGAGTAATTTATTCATAATGGCTGTTCGAGGTAGGCCCCTTAAAGGGTTTTAAACACAGATAATGTAATATATGACACAATACAAAAAATATCTAAAAAAGCGCTATATATACATAAAATACAAAAATACAATTATGACAAAGTCAATGTAGCAGCCGCCATAATTGATTTATCCAAATTATGTTTCCATTTTTAGAGAGATAAGATATCAATACGGTCATTACTATATTCTTTGGTTTCCATTTAAGCATTGCTGAACTCAATTTAAAACAGACTTTCATATTCCGTTTCTTTCTTTCACCTTATTAGGAACGGGTCGAATTCTTCTGAGTCACGTGGACTGTATTGGCACGGAACATTCGATGGACCAGTGCGCAAGCTACATGTTGAACAACAATACGTGCACCCATAGCCAGGACGTTGGCGTGCTTTGCGGCTACCCAGAGCCTCACTACGCTGGTAAGACTCAATTATTCCTTAATCCTAAACATATACAAATAAAAATGCTCTTTCGCACTTCTTCACATATTCCGTCCTACTTAGGTGTGATGACTAGCAGAAACAGCGGTGGTTTCCACGTTATCAAGAAACGCATCATCAAGGTGAATTTGAGGCCTGTAATGACGCTTCTGCTCACGAACCCGGTTGCAAAACTCAATCTGACGCACAACTCCTCTACTCACAACTGCCCCAGCTCCCCGCCTTACTGTCCGGATGCAATATTTCATAATTTCACAATGAGTCTCTTCACCCCTTTTAATGTTGGCTCTCCGTGGGTATTCCAGCGAGTCCTTGAAGTTCAGGTCCCTCTTGAGAATGTCTCCTTTGACGCCGTGTCCATTGGTGAGTTTAATTGATTGCGAAACGATGATAAAACTCTATTATTCAAAATTTATTAACGTCATTCAATTTTTATTCAATTTATTGCAATGATCAACTTTTTTTCTATTTTTTATAGAAATTAACGCAACAATTATGACATTATGTTTCATCGATAGAATAGCTCAAGTCCCGATTGTTATTTAATCTATATATCGCCTACGGCATGTGTCACATAGTGTCCAAAGGTAAAATGTTAAATCTAAACTTAATGGCAATAATCTTGGTGCCGAAATCGTTGAAAGTATTTACTACGAATTGCATTGCTGTTTACAGATGGAGGTACTTAGCTTAGAACTTATCTACAAATTCTTGATCATCTGTTTAAAATAAAATTTAAAACACAAAAGGCTATCGTCTATATATTAAGTATAGTAGAATTAATGTGTAGAAATAGGTTTTGTTACCTAAACTCAGTCTATATGAGTTTTTTATTAACAATTAAAAATCACCGTTAGGGCGTTAAATTATTTAAAAAATTTGTATTATTATTTCAATAATATCATGAAAAATATACTTGAAGCAGGTAAAATTTTAAAAATTATTTATTGTTTTGTTTTAATCGAAACAATATTCCCCTTAATATCGTATTAATATAGAAACTATATAAAATATATGATAGAAAACTATATATTATCGAATAAACAATTTTAAATATATACAAATAATCAACGTTTTTTCTATTTATTGTAACATGACACACCGCCATTTGGTTTCTACTTATTTTACAATCGAACACTGGTTTACGTGTTATAAAATAGAATAGTATACCAACATTAGACCAATTAATTGAGATGTCTATATTTTCTATCCTACATTTTATCATCTTTAACCCTATCCATATCGGACTATTTTACGCAATTTTGTGATCCCCTATAATTGTCAAACTCTCTGACGGAGTAGTTTTGAAACTTGACATATAGGTAAACAAGGGTGTTTTGTAATACATTTCTTTGAAAATTTATAGAACAAAATCAATTTTAAAAATCTGGAAAAAAATGTTTTTCCAAAATATATTGATACCATTTTTGTTTTCGTCAAATTCATTGCTATTAAATTCATTTATTGTAAATCATGATTAATTATTATGTGAAACTAATCATTGTTATTGTGGCTATGTGAGGAGCATATTTGAATAGTTCTGAGCTCGCTTCCATCTTCAATTGACTATTCATTTCAGTACCAAAAATTGATTTCTTATACAGCATGCATATTTGTCTCTATAGTGTTGATAGATAATTAATATACAACCATCATGGACCTACATACTTTGTGAAATAGAAAGGATTGGAGAATTATAAGAAGTGATTCGATTGGTTTAGAAGCTGGATAAATCTCAACATATGAATCCATATTATTGATGCGATACATTTTTATTATTTGAAATAGTTTGAGAATTACCGATTTTATCCATTTCTTAACATAATTCAGAAAAAGTCAATATATCACAAATATGATAGTATATTATTTAAACAATACTTTATTTTTATAAGTATCCAAAGAATAAAATTATTTAATTGATTTTGAAAATTTGAAAATTTTTAAAAATTTTTTTTTACCAAGGTCCTGTGACTGCCCTATACTTAGGGTCCACAGAGTACATATAGTTACTCTGTGGGGTGTACAGTAGTGAACATAGCGATAAAAGTTGTAAAACTATATTTTAAAAGCTTAAATTGATCCGTTGGTTTGTTGAAAATTTCCAGCAAAAATGCCAGGAGGCACAATGTTCCCCCGCCGGAATGCAGGGGGATAATATATGTATACATATGTTGTTTTGTTCAAAAATAGCAATATCACAAATATTATAGTATTCAATCTAAACTATAATGTAGTTTTATTAAGTATCCTAAAAATAAAAATAAATAAATAGACATTCATTTATAATTCAATTCCAATTGAAAGAATCAATTCTTCGCTGCATATTCATTGTTCTCAGGTCGCACTTTTGAGCTCATCAACTTCACCTTCCCATTACACATGGGGTCGCAACCCAGTTACACTTGGGACTTCGGGAACGGAGAGAATTTGAACTTCACGGTCCCAAACATCACTCATACCTTCCTCACTCCTGGTGTCTTTAATGTTACTGTAACTATGGCCAACAAAGTCAGCAGCTGGTTCCATTATGTAAGTCCGTGTGTTTATCCCCGACTCATATGTGAAACGAGCTCCTGTTGGACACAGTCAAATTCGGACTGCAAAATTGTATTCACTTTTTCAATTTGATAGATTTGAATAAATGTATGAATAATTTAAACATTTATTTTTTATTACACTTATTAATTATATAAACCCATGTGATATGTTTCATTATCACCTTTCACGTCATGGTAACATATTTTACAAAATATTTAGAAAAGAAATTGTTTTTTTTTATATATTAATAGATAATTTGTTGTTAACTGTAATGCACTCATTACAAACAATAATATGATAAATAAACAAATTATATTTAATTATGGAATATATCTCGCACTACAAATTTACATAATTGAACACTTGACGATGAAATAAATGTTTATGTTTTCGCATAAGTAGGCAACAGCTTTTAACTAACATGATTATTTAAATAATAAAATAGCTTGAATAATATAACATACAAACTTATAAAAATACCTATAAGTTATTCCTAAAATTTATCTTTACTGTTGAAATAATATAAATCCAATATTTATTTTATTTTTTCTATAATCATGATATAAGTATTGATATTTTCAAAATTCACAATTTTCAAGTTCGTCTATACGTGCAATATTCTGATTCATGGACTAACATTATACGTCATTTATTTACAGAAAATCCTTGTTATTCAAGTGCCAATCAGTGGATTTACAGCCTCCTTAGATAAATTTGTTTCAATCGAACCAAGTCAAGCGGGAAATTTGTCGCTATCCATTGCACAAGGTCAGTTTAACCGTCCTTTAAACATGCTTTACGATAAATTCAATTCAAACAGTTCAAAACTTAGACAGTCAGAAAAGTTGCCAACTGCATTTAGGAATAACACCTTTTTTTATGAAATTTTATTTTAGACATATAATTGAGAATCATTTATGATATATATATTTACAAATACAAATCAGAAAATATTTCATCATAATTTTTTTTCAAACTTTAATATACTGAACTCTAGTGATACTCTTTGGGTGAAATTACATAATAAATAAGTAAATATTTTTAATCGTTTTTATATTTTGAAATAACCTATATATCAAGTGATAAAAAAATTCAGGGTCGGAAACTAAATTCGTATACCTCTCAATTTAATGGGTCTTTCTGGTTGGAAATTTAAACAAAGCTGTAGTAAGCACCATAAATTATATTTTGCATATTAAAATTTAATAAAATCGATACTTAATCAGCAATAATATAAACCTTCAAAATTGATTAATCTAAAAAATATAGTAAAATTTAAATTCGAATTTAATGGTGATTTAAATATATATTGACTTCTTCTGTTGATTTTCTTCATATCGTGTATCCAAAATGTTCGGCATGCAATAATTTTGAACCACCCGATATATTTCGTTGGTTAAAGAGAATTATATGGTTTTAGATTTACATATAATTAAAGACACAGATAATAATATCTAGTTTGTTAAAACGCGATTGTATGTTTGCCATATTTTTATGGAGGCGAAATATGTATATATATGTGCAATTATAATAATAACATTGCAAGTAAAACTAATTACAGATAAGAAGGTAAGTCAATATTAGCACCATCTTATTTATTTCGTGAATATTAGTTAACATTTTTTCTATCATGCATGATTTGATTAATACAAGGGAGGTATACATTTTTTACTGGAATTTAATGATCTGTGTTTTATGTAAAATAGTAAATTGTGCATAACCATAATATGTATATTTTTATTATTAGCATATTATTGTGTATATTTACTCATATTTCATCTATGAATATATTTCATGCAATGCGTATACTCTAATTCGCTTTCCTATACGCATTATTAATTATTAAATTGTCTTTATATGTTACATGTTATATGGATTATTTCTGTTTTTATTTCTAGGAACCAATGTTACTTATTCAGTAACGTATGGTGGATCTACAGTCAACATATCAAATGACGAGAGTAAGTATTCGACAAGAATTCTTTAAAATATAAACCGCTCCAGAGAATGTAACTTAAATTGTTTCAAATTAATATTTTAATCATTAGTTAGATTTTTCATTTTTGTGATTTCATTTATTTACATTTTTCAGCAATACTGCCATTCAACCATGCTAATCTTTTCGAATCTTTATCTATGACTGCAACGACCTCTGCTCTTAATATACCAGGTAATTAACAAAAATGATATTGTAAGCTGATATTCATACTTTTCTATTAACTTAATATTTACAAATCCTATATTTATCTAAATTTTAAAAATATAGATTACTATAAATTAAAGGATATAAGCGTGGTACTCCCCATTTTTCGATTTATTGTACCATTGTATATTACTTTTAAAGATCCATTTAATACTATTGTTGACACGGTTATTTCGAATCTCTTGATTATCTGTGTGCAACTTAGCAACTTGTCCATCAAACATTCGAGTTTCGATTGTTTTGTTGGAATTAAAGAAATTTTTTCTGTTTTACTTATATATTGAAGCTCTTCGATGATTTGTATTGTGTTAGCACATATATTTTAAAGATAGATAAATTGAACCATGTTGTTTTTCCAATCGCATGTTGCAATCGCAAGTTGTATAAATGTTTGACGCAAGCTTTTAAGTTTCATCTATAGAGTTTTAATTGACTCGCTCCATCCTCGAGCGAACGAGCGAGTCAAATAAATCTCTGTAGTTTCCTCCATTATTTTCATTCTATTTCAAAAAGTTAAAAAAAATATCACTAAAATAAAATGTAAACATGCAATTTCATAAAATATCATTTTTAAAAATGAAAGTTTCTATTTTCAATTATTTGATTTTAATGGAAAAATTGAGTAATATTGTAAGACGGAGAAAATCTTGAACAACAATTTCAAGAATTTAATTTCTCGATAAAATTAATATTTAGTAGCTCATGGTTATTTCTGTTGGTTAGATAAAACTTGACTTAATTATTACTATAGCGTTAAGTTCAACATGCAAAAGAAAAAGTATTTTGCTAAAGTTCGCAAAATAGATGATACAATATAAAAAAAAGCTGTTATAAATGTGTTAGGTCGATATATATTCGTGCCTTGTCGATAAATTTTATAGAAAGCTAATTACGAATAGCGTATAAACATAAATAACATTATTATTCTGAGCTTAGTCTAACTGGCAATACGACGAGTACAATTCCCAAATTTGTTTGGTTATACTTTAAATGTATACTATTATATAATAACAATTAATCATTAACATTATTTATTTGATATACTTATATGTGTAACTTACTATTTTAAACTATGTAAATATTAAATTAGTCGATTAAATTAAAAGAAATATTGTTTCTTATTAATCTTAATGGTGTAAGAATGATTTTTCCAATGTATAATTTCTACCATTTTCTATATAATATATAAAGGAAAAACGTAATTATGTTAAAACATAGGTTTGTTGAATGTGAATTTGTCCTATTTCTTCTATTCGCCCGTGGGGGGGGCGGCGGGGGG
>JAYRBW010101358.1:5585-42210 GCA_036023295.1 Invenusta paracnida
GTGCCACTCCGTGTAGCCACGAAAACACACCTCCACAACCGTCTAGTCGACTATTCCACAACAACACCATCACCAGCTAGTTCTTTCTGCTCATCATCTTCATGCAGCTGCTCATGTTCCACTCCGTGTAGCCATGTTGTTCTGTCTTGTAGTTTTGTATTTTCTTCATGTAACTCCGCCTGTTTTACATTCTCTTTCTGTGTTCCGTTAATACCCAGGCATAGTTTTACATATCATTTGTAATTACTAATTTTGTTTTATATAAACCAACATTATTATCGTGTTGAAAATGTTTTAAATGTTATTGATTTTAACGGTTTCTGTTCATATGTTTCTTTCTCTTCATGAGACTTTATTAAAATAAGGGCTCACTAAAGTTTAGTAAATTTCAATTCTATCAAGTGGTCAGGGTCGAATAGTGTTTTGATATCAGTTGCGCAGTGAAAGTCAGCATTAATACGTTTGTTAACTATTCATTATCAATATGACGTAAGCTTTCTTTATATTTTCTTACAAGGCGAATTAGCAAGTTTTTTGTAAATATTTAAAATAAAAAGCTGTTAAACAACTTTTTTGTATTTATTGCTCGTTGTAGGTCTATTTATATAAAAAGTCAGAAATGTATAATTTTCTCTATTCTGTTAATAATCGTTTGTTTATATATTAAACTTCTGATTTTTAATAGAAGAAATGCTTGTATCAGTATTTAATTGTTGTCATATATATATATTAATAATTAAGATATTTATAGCATGAAATACTCGTATTTTAATTTATGTCTCATGTTTTTAATGTTTAAATATGAACAATTATTGACACACACATCAGATAGGTGTCAAACGGATTCAAAGTTATAATTACAATTTCATTTTTAATGCTCTTCTGCTTAAGAGCTCAAGATTTAATTACACCAAACAATTTAATGTGACCGAAAAAACTAGTCTTTTATATATAATCTTAAAGTTAAATATGAATTCATATTTATGAATGTTTTGGAAGTGTGAAGCGAAACCTTTATTTATATTTTTCTGAAACATATACGAATCTATAATTCAAAAGGTAACTATTAATCTCAAATAATGTTAAACTTATCGCAATTTTTTATTCATTTTAATAAAATTGCTTTGTTTTCCAAACATGTTTTTTATGCTTTTTGGTATTTTATGCAACCGAAACATTTTTCCATGATTAAATCAACCTTTTCAATCAGTTATTTTGTTTAGTTTTACTTAATTAAACAGGTAGGTATACATTAATTAATCCACTTTTAAAGGAATGGGTAAAACATAGTCAGTAAAATATTTGTATTCGATGTACAATTTAATGTACACGCCAAAAATTATTGCATTGTTAAAATATATTTAGCATTACTGAATGAGAATTATAGTTTTTATAAAAAGAGGTGCTAAGTATTCATTACTCTGTAATATTGGAACAAAAAGCTTCTATTCTAACTGGATGGCACAGAGGACTCCTTGGCGCTGCATATTAGCAGCTTATAAGTGTATATATGTTCAACACAACTACGCTTAGTGCTACGCTAGGTAATATCTCTGATATGTTGATATATGCTGTCATCGATTTATTAGCTAATCACCGAACATAAACATGAAATTACGAATTCATGAGCAGGAAATCAGAACAATAGATGTTTAACCTCAGGATCTATAATGCTTTGTTACAGTTTGGTAAATAAATACCAATTGTACGTAGCAAAGAGAGTGAAATGCACAAAATATTCAGTGAAATGAATTAAAGGCAGCCTTATTATAAGGGTGTAAATCAAATTATTGTCAACTGTATGTGTATACATTTTTTTGCCAAAAATAATACTGGTTTTGATTTATATTAAAATTATAAGCAAGTGTATATAAAGTTTACTAAGCATAATTCGTTAAATTGAGGCAATTGTTTGAATACTTTTATTAAATAAAATGTTAATTGTGTCTTTATATTTAATGTATTGTAGCCGTAAAAGTTTTATATAATATTCCCCAATTAAAACTGGTGTTAACTATACTTTAATGCTAGTTCATGTTTGCCAAAACAAAAAAGATTCCAATATTTTATACTCCAATGATTCATACAGCATAATGTTATTAAATATAGCTAATTGAAAAAATATGCGCTGTAAAAATTAGTAATTGTTTCTTAAAATAATTAGAAAAGTCTTTATATAGGGGCATATTTTAAGAGTATTATTTGAGATTATACAATTTGCAGTAAAATACTTATATTTTAGATTTCAAATCATAATTGCGTAAAATAAGTTTTTATCTGAATTATTCTCAATAGAAGAAAAAATTGCCTATTAGCGTATTGTATAACGAAAAGAAGTTTTAATAACACCCTTTCAATTTGGCTACTGTTTAAGTGTCGATCCCACCAATTTGGTATTCTATCTTTTACTTTTACTTTTGAATACACCGCCTAGCTGAGATATTAGCTTTTAAGAAGCACTATATACATGCAAGTATCGTGTTTTGTTTGAACACTGTATTTGGTTGGTACACTATACCTATAAGTATCATAATCTCAGAACTAACGCTTTGCACATTACACCTGTTTTTCACCCAAAAACAGACATCCAAAAACATTTCTTTACTTATCTTGTTTGCAATATGTGTAACTCTCTCTCAGTTCATTCCAGTTCTTTCCCTCAGTTCAAGCGTAAACTGCTCAATGTTGACTTATCTAGATTCTGCAGAGAGGGTTGGTTCTAAGTTATTTTTGCTGTTTTCGTTTATTTTTTATCTTATTTTGTTTATCGTTTACGTGGTTTTCTTCCGTTTTCATTGCTAGGTTGAGTGTAAGTGTATTTTGTATCTAGACCTTCAAACAATAAAGCAATCATAGTAATAATAATATTATAAAGAAAGATAAAAATACTAGTCTGGTATAATGAATTAAAAATTATTTCAAACTACAGAATATAGCTATACTTTTAAACAATCTTGTGAAATTCTGTTGTCGTTAAGAAAAACATCTGCGATATAAAGATGAAACATTGCGAGATTCTCCAATGATTAAAAGCAATGTTAATGTAAAAGTTTAAATTGCCAATGATTCATGCTTAATCCATCATTTTGCATGGAGGATTGTTACACTATTGAATTCAGTAGTCATTCTAATTAGATTTGAGACAAATGTCAAGTCTGATTAATTGAAAGTTACTTTATCAGTTTTACGGAAAATTGAAGAATTGACTGATGATGAAATCTTGAATTTAAAGTATTTTTTTAAGAGTATTTTTCCCATAAAATAAAATTGTTTTGTCCGTTAATGTTATCATTAAAGATTGATGATATGATACTAGGAAAATAAATTTTTATGTTGAATTCCACAAATATAGACTCAATTCTTCAATGCTACAAAAATTAGTCTATGAAGTCAATTTAACATCCATTTATTAAAATATGTACAATATTATGCATTATTTATCTTTACTTAAAAGAAACCTTGAACACAATTGACTCCCTTTTTAACAAAGAAAAGAAGCAATTAATCTTGTTTTTATTTTTAATGGAATAAATTATTGATTACAATATTAAGTTTTCTATTTATAACAATTCGTAATTTTAAAACAATTGATACACAGTTAGCTCGGCAAGTGTTAATAATAGTAATTTAATATGATCTGATGTTATTTAATTTACAGGTAGATTAAATTCTATTTTGTCTCAATAATTATTTACAAAATATGAAGATTTACATGGCTTACTTACAGCTAAGCTATATGTAAGTTCAAAGATATATAATTATTAGTCTTCGATTCGTTTTATAATATGTTCATAAATAATAGTTTCATAAATGATATTATCCACCTCTCATGTGTATCTATGTCGCATTAGAAATTCAAATCCAATTAATTATTCATAGAATTAACATTAAAAAATTAACCATTAAAAAAATAACTAACCTTGTTTTGAATTTAAAAGATAGATTTCTTCAATTTACAATGATTTTCACTAATTTTTCGTTCAATTTAATTTATTTATCATATAATCTATGATGATCGGTGGATAAAACAATAATTAATAACTAAAATGGTTCATTCAATGAAATTAACCGAAGATTCGCTTCGGTTAATTATTCATCGAATGGACCACAATATATGCCTTAATTATTGTATGGAATGGTATTACCAGAATAATGGTTTGCAAGTATGGTATTACTAGAACAATGGTTTGCAAGTTTGATATTACTATCTAGAACAATGGTTTGCAAGTATGGTATTACCAGAACAATGGTTTGCAAGTATGGTATTACCAGAACAATGGTTTGCAAGTATGGTATTACCAGAACAGTGGTTTGCAAGTCGAATGGATGTTGAAACTGTAGAAAATGCCCCTTTTCCACCCTTGTGCAGGATGCTGGGTAGTGACGAGTGGCCTAAACACGGGCATCATGAAGTTAGCTGGAGAAGCCGTTCGTGACTATCAAGACGCCTACGGTGGGGACAAGATGATGGCCTTTGGAGTGACGGCGTGGGAGGGTGTGTCACGTAATGACATCCTTGCTGGTTCCACGTATGAGGTGAGTGCAACTTCTTTCATGGCGAAGTCAATTCTTCAAATAGTACATTGCATCTAGCAATATACCTTTGGAATATGTTACAGATGTTAATTTTCGTTTCAAATTTTATAACTCAATTACTTGCTTAAACTGTAGAACGATTTAAAGGAGATAACATGGTATGTTTTTTAACTGCTATTTAGGTGACGTTAGATAACAATATAAAATTACAGTAAAATGAAATTTAAAAAATAATAATTTCAACATTATTGATTAAAATAATCCTGACTTTGTTTTTTTTACAACTCATGATTTATATATCGTATGTATGCTGTCAATATACAGGGTGGCCAAAAAGTTCCCACACACACTACTGTTAGAAAATATATGTATGTCAAGTCGAAATGGGACATTTTTAAACAATTGTAACTCAGTTGCTAGGTAACCGGTAACCCGAGATTTTAAGACCAGCAGGAAGGCATCACGGGCTATTAATATTGTGGTGGCCATTTTATTCTGCATTGCTTAGAAACGGGGTTATTTAAGGACATACATTGAAATATTAAATGTCCTGGGTCAGCAAATTAAAAGCTTTATTTGAGTTTATGATTTGATTGAATGTATAAATATGATGTCAAGTATAAATGTATAATCTCCTAAAATTATAGTAGTTGTGCTCAATTCTAAGAGGTATTATTTCATTAATTCGTTCTGCATACATTAAGCTGGCTATAAACTAAACATTCACAAAACTAGTTTTAAACAGTCAGATGATATCCCCTTTCTTCTTTTCTACTCAGATTATTTTATTATGTACACACACATGTCCATTTTGCTAAAATGAATATTTATCGAGTATTTTCTGAAGTTATTAAATTTTCTTTTATTACAAAATATAAAATTAAATGTTGGATTTAATAAATTCAAATTCAAATGAAATACAAATAAGAATAAAAATGTGCCCACAGAAAATGAAATGTGCGTAATAGTGACAATATATTAAAGCAATATTTACCAAAAGCACAAACCTACACCTGATTATATTGGTTCTTCAAGATCAGATATATCTAAATTTGTTAGCTAACACACATTCTTTTCATGCACTGAAAGCATTATTCCACGGAATTAAAATTCAATAAGCTATTAAAATTGTGGGAAATCCATTGTTTCTAGATTTAATGTATAAATATAGCAGCTTGCCTCGTATAAATTCTCACTAGTTTATTAGAATTATTATTTAACACAATTGATATTGTGAAATAAATTGGCTTAGCGCTGATAATAGAATAAAGGCTAACAATTGATTAGTGAAATTCTGAAATGTTAGTTAAATATTTATAAAATAATTAGGTCATAGAGGAAATTAAACTGAAACTCATATAACGTGTTTTTATTTACAAAGTTAACCTCAGCTAATTTTAGTTGGAAAACGTATATTATTTCATTTCTTATATTTAAAATGAAGATGAGTTAATTTTCAATATTCCAATCTAGTCACTTAATAATAAATTAAACTTTTTAGACTTCATTAAACTAACTATATATATAGGTGGTAACATGAATATACTAATTATTGACATTTAATACAAACATATAATTGTTGGCAACTATAACAAACTAGAAACTAGAAATTAGAAACTAAAAACTGAAATTATTCTATTTCTACGTTTAAACTGAAACAAAATTCCGCTTGCAATTGGGGATGTATTTAATTTTTTCAATAATGCATAAAAAAATGTTTGCAGCACAATTTAGAGACGCTTGTGTTTCCGACAATATTTCGTAAATTGAAGCGCTCTCCTCCCCTCCTCTCCCAGAGCCGAGCCTATAGTCGAGCCGTTCGTTCGTTAACCTTTCGCGTATAAATCATTCATACATTATACAATCCGATTTTCCCTCTAATTTTAAAGAATGCATCTTCGGTAAACTCGTTTAAGCCACCGCAAAGTCTCCACCATAACAAGCCAGTTTGCGGGAATCTCTTCACTATGATTAATTGCCCCAGTAGTATTCTGATGGGGAAATTGTCACTATCTGGCCTTCTTTCATCACATAATGTGTCGAAAGTATCTAGCGAACCTGACTGCCTCCCCGTATGCCAGTCTCAATAATTGAAGTTGCTTTCACACGTCCTGGTGCTTAAGTAGTATTTATGATAGGCTGCAGCCAAGTATTTGATTATATTTTTCTTAATATTAAGAGCGTGTTTGTATGTGCCACGACGAGGAAAACGAGTAAAACTTTCATAAAGAATGAGACACGTTTTAGTTATTTGATTCTTCCCATCTATAGGTATATATTTATAATATAAGGTTATTTTTTGAAATCAAATTATATTACACATGAACATAGCATTTTGTAGGACTGGCTGAGACTAGGTAAAGCAAGCAGTCTTGAGCAAAGATGGGTGCTCATATTTATGGTTCATGCAGTAAAAGGGGAACCTTTTTAATACGATGCCTAATCGCTGTAGTGGGCTTATATAATAGAACAAGTGTACAGAGAGTTCTTTTTAGTAAAGAGTAAACTTCTATTAGAAGGATACTAAATACATTACTATTAATAGTGGAAATATCATTGCTTACAACAGGAAATGCTTATATCTAGAAATAAGACAATCATTTATAATAATGCAGGTATAGGTAGTGATAATATCATAAAGTTAAATGAAGTCAAATCAAATAAACATTAATATAGTCTAACGTGGTAATAAATGGTAATATAATGGCATAGTTATAAGTATATATTTAGGACACTAAATTACTGTTTATATATACTAATTAGTAAGTTATGAGCACAATATATCCTCTTCGTTATATGTTTTTCAATTATTATAGAACCATTAGTATGACGAAATAACACGGTAAATGCATTAGGAGAAAGTTACCTTGGTGATGTATGTAAAACATATATATTGATAATAATTAATACATACAACTGGGACGAATCCATAAGAGAAATGTCAGTCAATCCGGATCGATAACATGTATGTGGTAGTACTTGATTGGTATACTTTGCTTCTAACTCGCAAACTTACAACGTCAATGAGGATCTTTACTTTGAGTAACGGTGGATTTGTTTTCTAACGAAGACCCGAGGGATCTATGTATATCATATAGGCGTAATTAGCTTCGGCTAAAATGGGTTATCTTTATCATTACGGAATCGTTTTTTCAAATCTTTCTAATTATAAATGAGCGTAAGAGATCTTGTGTTGTCTCAGTCTTTAATGCCCGATTATTAAAAGCGAAAATAGGCTTTCCATAACTGATAAAGGGTGTTCCTTTCTCTTTTGGGAAGACGACAATTAGATCTCCCATGAGAAGGTTAATAGTCCACCGCTTATATTCAGCCTTGACATTGCGAGGAGCTACTGAAACTGCTTTTGGATCTTCTGAGAGTGCAGTTAGTTGAATTAGCATAGGTACTCTCTTAAAACATCTATCAAACGTCGAAATTCTTGTGACTGCGTGCGTTGGGTGTGCTTATAAGTGATAAATTATTGTCGAATGAAATATCTCTACCCTACACCATTCGACTGAGCATGATAATTAGCACTGCGATGATGGGTAACTAACGCTTAGCTATAATCTTAAAAGTCCTAGAGTTCAGAGAAAACGAAACCTGTACTATTATCCGTCACTATCGATTGCACCAGTCTGATGCACCCGTCTGATGATTTCGAGTTGTAGCCCTGTCAAGTATATCATAGACCTCGTAATAGTCGATGCCTGTTAACCCCCTACATACTGGGGGCGGGGGTGTCGATTCGGCCACTCCTCTTCTATTTTCGCTGGCATTTGTTATTGAACAATTTGAGTACAGTAAGCTTTCGTGACTTTTCTTAAAATGAAGTTTTGCTACTTTTAGCGCCATACTCACTGCTGTAGGAGGGTCACGTGACCTTGGTAAAAAAATCCCATTTATTAAAATTTTCAAAATCAATGAAATTGTTTTATTTTTCTGATACTTAATAAAAGAAAATTATTGTTTAGATAATATACTGTAACATTTGTGATATATTGCTATTTTTTGACAAAAAATAAATTTGCTCTGAATTTTTTATAATTTTTTTTTATTTTCAATGAAATTTGTTACAAAACATCCTTGCTTATCTATATGCCAAGTTTCGAAAACTCTACTCCACCAGGAAGCTTGAATATTATAGGGGGGGGGGGGCGGAATGTGCCTGCCCGTCCCCCCCCCCGGTATGGATAGGGTTAACAGTGTTTTCCCTTTTAAACCTCTCTCTCTCTGGATTCTGGTGTATAGTTCCACTAACTACGTGCCACGCCCGGGAACACCTCCAAAAAACAGGACTGCTAGGGTGATATTTTGTGTGTATATATATATATAATCATCCTCGTAAGGTGGGCATATCTTTTAAAATCACGCTAGGACCAGTAAGATCACTTGAGATCATCGAACTAGGACCAGTAAGATCACTTGAGATCATCGAGTACGGATCTTTTTCATTTGTTGCGATAACCGTTAAAGGTAAAGAATAACCCCGAATTTGGAAGTGTGTGCATAATGGACATCGTCGGACGAATTCATCAACAGGGGCGGGTAGTTGGTTCATCGTTTTTGCACCGACGTTGCCCTTTTGAATTTGAGTCAATGAAGACTTTTGAAGCTCGAGTGGTACACTATAACCTCTTCACACTTGCAGATAAAAGTACCGCCACAAGAGTTGTTCTTGAAAGGCTTATAGTGAATGGTATGCCATAGAATGAACCGTGTTTCTTCGCTTCAGTACGGTGCCAATTATTATTTATCGATTGAATAACAGCCTGTAATTTTGGGATCAATATAATAGGATTTAAACAAAAAATAAATCGTCTATTCAATGTTTTCAGAAGAAAAAATATCAGAGCGCAATATTTTTGAGTGAGTAAAAATATTTCACGTTTTCACTGCCCGGACTGTTAATTTAAGTGTAAAATTGTACCATCATCCATTTTTGAATTTGTATCGCTAAATTATCAATCGGTTAATCAATATATCCTCTTCTCTCTATCATAAATTCTGTTTCCTCTTATATCCATGTTTCCTGCTGGTATTATTACCATGTTTATATTATATTTGTTTTGAAACAACGTTTATAATTTTAAGATTTATGAACGTACATCCATCATACTAATGAACATGTCCAAATGATCCTAATTCTCTATAAGCAAGAAATCCATGGTCAATTATCTTTAAAGGTAGTTTTCGCGCGCATTAGACAACTGAACTAATTGATAGCATCAAAACATTTCACTCTGTATAAGATCAGATAATAGTTTAAATAAGAACAAGTATAAAAGTAGATAGACCTGCATATTTAAAATATCGTTTTCTATATTTGACTTTGTCATAAATACAATTAGGTATATGTCTAAATCGTAAATAGAAAGTCACTTTCTTAATTTAACTGATAAATATTTTCCAATATACATTAGAATGAGTTTTTAATTATATACGATTTCTTAATTACATTCAGGAGATATTATAATATGTATCATTGAGTTTAATAACCTTTTTACGTTTTTAGTCAACGACGACATTTCACAGAAACACTTTGTCGAGTCAAGTTTGTACAACGAATTATCTGTTACACAGTTTCAACTACACAGCACTGACAGTATATTATATACTAAAACCACCTACAGTTGTGAACTTAACGTGCTGAACGATGCAAAATAGGTCTTCAATTAGATAAACCATTATTTTAGAGAAACAGCTGCTATATTTGAAAACGCTACTGACTAGATGATCAATGCGGCAGAGAGGAATGCAATATTATCCCCATGCGCAGGAAGGGAGGACACTGTCGGTAAATGGTCACTGTCACAGAAGCGTTAGATCATGTGCCGAATTACATGAAGCTCTGTAGTGTCGCGTGTCTGGGTTAATTTGTGTTAACAATTAACGGGGGAGAAGAGATTAATAAAAACTATCTTCAATATACATGGAATTCTTTTTAATGAAACTTCGTTATATTAATTGAGGGCATTTATTAGGGGATATATATTCGCCATGTGCTGGCATTTGTAGCATTAGTTCTAGCCTAGGATAAGTATTAATGGGGGAGCAGAGTTATGGGAAAGCTGATCCATCCATTAAACATAAACACACTGCAAGACGCTCAATACGATTTCATAACTATAAGAAAGCTATTTACTAGAATTAATTAGGTAGTAAACATATCACTTATGCTTAATATAAGGTTACGCTAGTTAGATTTGTTTATATAGGTATGTAGATAATACGAATCATAATGAATACAATATATACAAGTATAACACTTGACGAAATAGAAATGATAAGCCACAATAACATTTAAAACGTTTATTATTAAAAATTGAAGCGTTTGCCATTTAGCAAGAAGGTATAATCATGGAATGAATAAGTTACAAGAGTTAATAATTGAAATATATGTAGCATAAAATCGCCAACCCATCATTGACTGACATATTAATAAACACTTTACTTTACCAATAATATTAATACATAAACAGACTGCAGCTATGAAACATTTGAATACGCTAATAAATGAATTATTAAAAATGCTAATAATTTGTACCGTCAAAAGTAACAACATACTGAAACACATGAAACTGACTGCGTTCCTACTATACGATATTACATAACAGAAGGAATATGATCAAATAATTACATAATATTGGAAATTTGAAGCAATTTAGTAAATACAGCTAATTACAGAGTATCTGAACATCAGAGAGAAGTGATAATTACCCGCAGAAGTAGAAAAATCGATACAATTACGTAATAGAGTTTTAAAGCAGTTTACTTAAATTACAATGAAAAGGATAGAAGACTTTATTAAGATTTTCAATATTGGGTTTGTTTCCAGGAATAAAGGTGGATTCCAAGATATTTTAGTGGAAATACATAAAATCTCATTTTGAAATGTAATTTGACTAAATCTTAGTAACTTATTTTCTTTCCCTGATTCTGTACTTTGCAAAATATTTGGCGAAAGCTTGGATTTATATGCTTTTAGTTCTCAAAAAAAATGAAACCCGTTTATATAAACCGAACAAAGTAAAAAAAATAATTATTTTTGACATTTATCTGTGAAATGTTTGGTATATGCGCAATTGTGTTATTAATTATTATCAATATTTCAATTACATATACTTAAAGCCATTAATTAAAAGCCACATATATACATCTAATTTACTACAGCTCATAAGTGACTTAAATTCAAGTTATTTATTAAAGTAAGTTTGTACTTTCAAATAAAATACGACGATCAACAAGCTTTATAAACTTTGTTACGTGCTCCTAGTACATTTATTTACATTTAATTTATTGCTACATAATATTACTTCAATATTATGGATGTTTAAAAAGTTGGACAATAATGTTCCACTGAAAAAATATTATTTTATCAGAAAACGTTATTTTAATTGAAATTTATTGAACGTAAACAGTTGAATACAATACTTCCATGAAATGAAGTACCAGTTATAGAATACTTGCAATAAGAATCGTATTAACAGTTTGAGTATGCGAATAGCAAAAGCAATTGTATATTAATTTCTTTAAGTCGATTAAATATGTATCTAAACTAAATAGAAAACGACAGTTGGAACCAAAATGAATTATTTAGTTAGTATCAATATTCTTATCCAGTAAATTTCTTTGGAGAAATTGACAGCATTAATAAGGAACCTTATAATACCTATAATCATCATAAAATTCAAAGGTCAGTTTCAGTGTTGATGGAATTTATAAACAGCCGCGTAATCTTTATTCAATATTTTGTAAAGTTTTATTACTGTAATATACAACATTGTTTGGTATTCTGTCATAAATTCTACAAATCATGTTAGATTTTGTGTTTTCAAATTATTCTTAGCATGCGGTTGTCATGTAGTAAAATGCTAACTATAGAGTTTGAAGTAATACTTCCTCAAGTAATTAATAATTTGGTTTTAGGAACTTCATTAAAACTTTTTTATTCATATTTTAATAGTGTACCAATCGCGTAATTGATTCTTTCTCAGTGATTATTTGCTTAACTTAGATCAACGTACTTTGCAAGAACAGTATGCAAGTTATCATTAGTCTAAGAAATATTTTAAACTCTTACTATATCTTCACATATTTTTGAAAATTTAAATTTTAAGAATTAACGGAAATTAATTTTCTCGATCTAGAAAATATTTTCGCGATCCAGCTATTGTTCTTAACTATAAATCTTGAGTTTATTATCCTTGAGGATAAAAACATTTATGCTGCATTCGTTCTTAAAATGTCTCAATAATGCGTCGAGGAGATTATCTTGTCTACAGTTCAAGAAGACTTATTCGAATTTTGATTGATTATAACGATTTGAATTATTCACGTACACTCGATATTGTTATTGAAGGTGCTTATTTTTGTGAGTTATCTAAATTTTAGAAATTGTCAAAGGCGAAATGTACATCCATTAGTATAGATGATAATGAAAAATACATTTAGCAGGATAATAACAATTGACGTTCTTGTGCATTTATTTATTTATGTTTTTAATGAGTTTATAGTTGTTTTCTGGAAATATATAGCTGTTTACGGTAAATATATAGCTGTTTTCAGGAAATATAGTTGTTTTCGGAAAATGTAATAGCTGTTTTCGGAAATTGATAGCTGTTTACGGGAAATATATAGCTGCTTACAGGAAATATAATAGCTGTTTTTGGGAAATATATAGCTGTTTACGGTAAATATAATAGCTGTTTTCGGTAAATATAATAGCTGTTTTCGGGCAATATATAGCTGTTTTCGGGAAATATAATAGCTGTTTTCGGGAAATATAATAGCTGTTTTTCGGGAAATATATAGCTGTTTACGGTAAATATATAGCTGTTTTCGGTAAATATATAGCTGTTTACGGTAAATATAATAGCTGTTTTCGGGAAATATATAGCTGTTTTCGGGAAATATAATAGCTGTTTTCGGGAAATATAATAGCTGTTTTCGGGAAATATATAGCTGTTTTCGGGAAATATATAGCTGTTTTCGGGAAATATATTAGCTGTTTTCGGGAAATATAATAGCTGTTTTCGGGAAATATATAGCTGTTTTCGGGAAATATATAGCTGTTTTCAAATAGAAATGTGTCTAAAGATAGTTAAGTTAGAAAAAATGTTGAATTTATAATAATGTGCAGATAATTTAAGTAAAACTCAGTGTACTCCAAAGTGATTGTGAATTTGGGGAGCCTAATCGTTTATCCACCTGGTCAGGGGGAGAACTATCCAGCCATCTACCAATCGGAAGAGGACTCCACAAGCGGCGAGAACGAGGAGGATGTCTGCCACGCTCGGAAGGACCGACCACTCGACACGAATCACAACTACTTTCTCCTGGTCTCCGGCGGTCCGGAGTCCACCTCCACAATCCGTCAGCGGGAGGCTGAGTTCCGAAGTCTCGTGGAGCGAGCTATCACCGTGTGGGTTGGGGACGACGCTGAGGAGACAAAAGTACCCATCTGTGGACTTCTGGTGGGCGGCGACAGACATGCCCTAGCCCAGGTCTATCATGCTGTCACTGAGAACAACTGCCCAATCGTGTTTGCCAGGGTGAGGTGTTGCGTCTTTTCATGTCAGTTTTACACAAGTTTCAGGAATAAGTGTAGCACTACTCCCCAACTAGGAAATGTATGACGAGACTTTTCGGACAGTATATCGCATATGGTCTGTTGTAGAGTTCAATTATTTGAATTATTGCCTGTGTTTGTAAACACCCTGCAGAATTGCAGCGTAAATATGATGAAAGATATTTTGATTACAATAATTTCATTCAAGTCTGTCAATTAAAAATATTGACAGTACATTTTGACTTCGCACAATGACGAACATATTGATTGATATTACTATCCCGAAGAGATTATTCTCATTTTATTATCCCATTATCTAGTGGCATAAATATGTCACTATTGTAGACTTATATTCATAATATTTACAATAAAACAATAAAAGAATCGCTAGGAATTAGTACTGTTTTAATGACATATCGATTTTGTTACTTCATAAAATGATTAACGCTAAAATCGTGCGACCCTGCGAATAATATGTATGTCATATTTTCTCTTCCATATAAATGAAATCTTTAAAGCTATAAAAGCAAGTTGGTGATTTTGACACATTTCTTTTTCCTGACTGTCCCTTCCCCTTCCCTCCGATGGAACACTAAAAACTAAAATGCAGAAAATGACTGCGGTATATTATGCACACAACTGGTACACTAATTGCTCATTAGCTGACTTGACAATCACATATCTGGCAAAGGTGAATTGGGAGCTCTATAGCGTTTGTCCAACATGCTAACCTCTCATTTCCTAAACCGACCAACTTTTCCGCTCTGTTCCAATCTAGATTAGTAGCGAAGCGGCGGATATACTTTAGTGCTTATTTGAGTAAACAACCACACTTCACAATTTGAATTTAAATATTTAACATTCTCTGCAAGAGATAAATAGGTTTAGCAGCATTGGCCAGGGATGGCTGGGGGAGGGGGGGGGGGTGGCACCCAGTAAATGCCCGTTCTGCCAGGAGAAAAACTCGATAATATTCACCCCACCTCAGGGGGAGCCTTTGTAGGAGAGGAACAAAAAAGTGGATTTCAATAAACACCTTCAAATTTCGAGTGTTGTTGACATTTAAGAAAGTCAGATTTATATGTAATGTCATACCCGATAGGTTTGAAGAGGGGAATTAAGTATTATTGATTGTCTGGAATGAGCACAAGGCCTGTATATAGCGGAACAATTTGCGCTTAAATATGTTTCGATTCCCACTTTCTAGCAGCTTAACTTATGTATACGTTGCGCTAATTTAGCCTTAATATACTGTTTACATATATTGTTATGATTATACACTTAGTACAGGTGCATATTAACTCTATAGAACGTCGCACGTATTCATGCACTTGTTTTAAATTAATTGTATTGAATGATAACGATTTTTGAAAAATGGTACGCAATGCTATTTATCTGCAAAAAATACTTAAAATTTAAAATAATAAAAGAAATAAGTGGAGGCTTACTTAAGACATTATCCAAAGGAATGACTTCGTTAAATAATTATTTTGCTAAAAAAGGGTGAATATATTACGATGTCAGATTCATTTAAGCCACCATGTGATCACATACACTGTTATAGTTCTCACTCACAACTATATATTTAATATAATTTCGTACGATATATCGAATGCCTTAATATAAATTACTCAATTGAAGTTTAGTTAATCTGTTTAATATTATTTTAACTTTCACCTCTGCTTAGTATAGTAATCAACAATGAATACAATGATACAACTAATATATCGCCCTGGTGTATTATTAAAGTTGTTATGCATCGTCTTTTATAGCTATTGCACAGACATTTGCTTTATAACAATATGTCACCTATATCTAATATTGTGTATATTTTAAACACAGAATCATTGAAACACTTTCTGATCAAAAGTTTGATGTATACTATAGGGACATTCAATGCATAATACACGAAAGGCATTAGTTATATAATGCTAAGATATAAAGTGCATATCATACAAAGCATAATATGTGTAAATTTGTTTAATGTATTTCAAAGATAATAGTTGTAACATATAATGGAAGTGAAGATTATTGCATGGGTCGTTGGCTATGTAAGTAATTTTCCTTTCCAATCAGTCACTTGAAATGTTAATAACCTTTTGACATATCTGGGCTCCAGGTTAAATTGAAAATATTGATCTCTTTTTTGAAGTAGATCTTCCGAAAGTTTGCAAGCCTGCAAAGTGTCGATGTGTATATAAATAATTATTGGGCATCGTTTGTAATTAATTGCAGTTTGTCATTATTAACTAGACAGACAGTAATTGTTAAATGGTTTCAAGATGACTGCATTTCCCATCAATATTCACAGTTAAAGGAGTTTTGACTCCAATACTATAGGGAACCATTATTTTAAAATATAACATGATTTATTGGTAAAGCCACACATATTCCCACGCTTAATATTCATGCTAGAAACACACCCGAAATCTCCAACTTTATCTTCAAAATATGTGTTTCACATTTTCTTTTCCAGCTTCAACATATATTTTTGAACAGCAGATCCCCCCAATTCTAATCCTTGTCTCAGACAACCTTTTCTAAATATATAATGAAACAAGTATTAAACATTTTCTGCGCGCTCATCTCCAACACTCAGTTCCAACTTCATCTCGAGAACTACAAGACGTACAGGATCCAATAATACGGGTAACCCAAAAAGTCGCATTAAAGAAACAGTCATCTTCAAAATAGTCTTAAATTAAAAGTCGTTTTAATATAAAGTCGTAATTTAAAAGTTCGTATACTTAAAAAGACCTATTTTAAAATTCGTAATTTTAATCGTCATATAGGTATAACTGATTTATTGGCACTATGAAAGATTTGGAATTTTTCCTTCAGCATAACTATTTATGTACGTACGCACTAATACATTCAGATGTTAACTAATTAAACCGATTTACTTGTTTGTTAATTAGTTTCAAGGTATTCATAATGAGTTATTTGGTTTATTCATTTTATATTATATTATGACAAATCTCTCAGTTAAGCATTGAAGCAAAAATAGACTATTATTAGCATAATTGAATCTGTGCCTTTGAAATAAAATACATTATTATAAATAATATTCACTACACCCATTTAAACATGTATAATTCGTCAATAATTACATACTGATTTTGAAATATGACTTAATTCTTTACATCTATTCTTTTAATACGACTTTATAAATACGACTAATTTATATACGACTTATTCTTTATGACTTTTCCTTTACAACTTTTTGAATACGACTAAATATTGTACGACTAAATCTTTAATTCGACTTTTCAAATTCAACCCGAATAATACATTAGATTAAAGCTAATCTAATTTAAAGTGACGACTTGTTTTACAGATTTCAATTTCTTACTTCCTTCTCGAGTTATGACGCAATAAGTATTACCAATGCCATGTTTCCGGTATAAATAGCTTATAAATAGCTCCGAGATGATGCGGAGATGTGCGCCGAGAAAAGGTTTACGTGAAGCAAGGCCATTAAAATATGAAATCTTGGCGGAGTTTGACGTTCACGTTTTGTCCAGTCAATGTAGTGACCTTATATTAGATTCTTTAGTGTACAGTGCTATCCTCAGTGCAAGGCTGTGTACATTTGAGATAAAAGTAGAAATTATAAAAAATCGATTACTAAGCTTGGAAATATATATTTTTTACACATGGCCAGTCCTAGTTCATGTACAAATTTAACTACGCTGTAACTTTGACAATGACGTGAAAGCACTCGGTTTATTTAATTTAAGAAATATACAGCCCTTACATATGTAGTGGTCCCACTACATATGTAAGACCACTACCAATTGATTCTCGGAGAAATAAAGCTATCGTTTGAGAAATGCTAAAATCAAATTTGTCTCAATAAATTTCAAATCAAATGATATTTGAGTCGACAAAAAATCGAGGTAAATACGACCACATAATACGATCAAAATAGCGTAGGGTGTTTTAGACATTGGACATTTGAAATTCGCGTAATTTTCAATTTCAATTTCCCGTTAAACGAGTTTATATGACTGCACAAAGTTTACATTGCTAAGAGTCAGGCTAGCAATAACTCATGCTCACCGCAAGACATTCCATTGCTAAGAGTCAGGCTAGCAGTAACTCATGCTCACCACAAGCCCTTCCATTGCTAAGAGTCAGGCTAGTAGTAACTCATGCTCACCGCAAGCCCTTCCATTGCTAAGAGTCAGACTAGCAGTAACTCATGCTCACCACAAAGCCTTCCATTGCCAAGAGTCAGGCTAGCAGTAACTCATGCTCACCGCAAGGCCTTACATTGCCAAGAGTCAGGCTAGCAATAACTCATGCTCACCGCAAGCCCTTCCATTGCTAAGAGTCAGGCTAGCAGTAACTCATGCTCACCACAAGGCCTTCCATTGCTAAGAGTCAGGCTAGCAGTAACTCATGCTCACCGCAAGCCCTTCCATTGCTAAGAGTCAGGCTAGCAGTAACTCATGCTCACCACAAAGCCTTCTTTTGCCAAGAGTCTGGCTAGCAGTAACTCATGCTCACCGCAAGCCCTTTCATTGCTAAGAGTCAGGCTAGCAGTAACTCATGCTCACCGCAAGCCCTTTCATTGCTAAGAGTCAGGCTAGCAGTAACTCATGCTCACCACAAGCCCTTCAACACCATGAGCTAAATTTGGCCCTGGTTCGAAGGAATGGGTAAAATTGTGACTTAAAACACATCTTTAGTACTACTTTTATATTTTTCAGATTTCAAATATTATACTAAATTTATTCATAGCTCTTGTTTCTTTTTCTATATCTGTGAAATTAATTTGTAACAAATAAAATCAATGTGATGAAATTCCAACTTTTCTTCTAGTAAATGTTATGAATGAATTTATTTGGAGGAGATATGTCATTATTAAAACATGACTAGGTACTTTTCAGGGGACTTCTGGTGCGGCGGACGTGATTGCGCTTTCAACAGACGCGCACGAAAGCGCCATTAGAGAATCCGAAGACGGTTCCCTACCGGAAGATATGGATGCCAAGTTAGTCTATTTACTATCCTTGTCTTTATAGAAATATTAATAATTTAATAACTATGGAGTGTGAGATGCATGCGGCATTGCAGTGCAAATTGGGATCGTGATAACTGCAAATGAATATTTATTATTAATAAACTTGTAATGAATAGCAACAGTGTATAGTAGTGTTGTCTATATTTTGTCCCTTTAAAGTTTGCGAGTAACGCAGTGCAGCTCGTAACATAGCAACGCGTTATTACCTATACAAGTGATGAGTTGCCATAAAAAATAAATAAATTTATATTTAAAACTGATTAACTGGAAAAGATAGGATTGTAATTTGAGCATAGACACGAATATTTCTTGAACTTAAATTACTTTGATCACTTTATTTATTATTGCAATCCACTTAAATGATGAATGATAAATTAAAATAATATATAATTTATTTGAAATAATTGATAAAACTTGACGAAATTGATTATTTTCTATTAAATCACGGCGAAAATGTATTCCTAGTTTTCTTTTTTTTAATATAAGGACACTTTTTAATACGCGATTGCTTGTATAAGCTCTTACTTCTTTCTTGCAAAATGTATATTCTAAGAATGCCGTCACAAAAAAGAAACAATATTTTGCGTACCAGAGTGGTGAGATTCCAATATTACGTCATAGTTCAATCATTTAAAGTATTTCTGAATAACATTAATGTAATGTGTGATACATTAATCTCAAAACATGCCTGGATCAGGAGTTGTTTGAAGAGAACCTTTATTTTCTATTCACTCGCCTCATCTTGAGTAAGAATATATACTAATATGCAGGTCAAAGATGTTCCCAATCATAGTCCGCTGTTCTTTCGTCTAGTCTTCAATATGTATGCCTTCTCGAACTCCATCTGGGAACCCGTCACCCTGAGGATTTGATCTAAATTAGAAAGAAGACTTCTCCTCGTGTCCTACTTACTAGCGCTGGATTAAACGTCTCGACTCATTTCGAATGCGATTAGTTTACAGGGGGGACCGGAAGAGTTGACTATTGATGAAGGAATCACGGTTTCTTTGGACTGCTTTTCTGTCAAAATCAAAGTGGACTATTTCTTTGTTGCGTAGGACGGCGTACTCCATTTTAGACGAAATTTGGGGTGGATATTGACAGCTTGATTTGCTTTCACTTTGTTGTAGATATGCCTGTTCATATTTAATAATTTAATGTTTTTATTGCAAATCGCTTTGTCCCAATATTTACAATAAAGGAATTTATTTTCAAAATATATACGGCCGCTTAAATGTTCCAAGTTTTTTATTATATATAATAAAAAATGATTACAATTGTTCACGTTATTTTAAAATTATATTTTGACCAACGTTTCATTTTTTGCCTATTTTAAAAAATATACCCAAATAACATTGCAGTGTTCCATTTGTTCTAGAATATGTCTTTCGTTTGCAATTGTTTCCTCTCATTAATTATGCATAGGTTTACATCTCCAGGCGATGTATTGACCACAAGGTATGTGATGTATAATGTCCTAGAAACACAATGAAATAATACATTATTTGATACCTGAATAAGGGGAAGTCTGAAGTAATGCAACATTTATTGTCTATCCATGTTTCGACAGCATCTTATTCGAGATATGGAGATCATTCCGCGAGACTTATTGGAAGATATTAACTTATAGGTATTTTTGATAGATAATTATCACCGCTTGAGTTTATTTCATGCTCAGATTATTATAACAAAAGGGTGTTTCATTTTATTTTTATAGCTATATTAGAATTGGAAACAATCATGTCTTATATTTTATTTCTATTTAGGGAAAGAGTCTTTAAAAGTTCTTAAAGTAACGATCGCAACAATATATTACAATAAAAGCAATAATTAATATTTACTGAGTTTGAATTTCAAACAATATGACAAATGTTTACACGAAAACAGGTCCCATGATCTCATTGAAATGAATTGACTTGTTCAATTTAATGAAGGATTGATGGATTCCCACCCTTCCCGCCAACATGAGTAGTCTGTGTTGTTTTAATCATTCATGAAGGCTGCAGTAACTGCCCATTCGGCCAGGTAGACGAGACTCAATCAGACAGACTTTCAGTGAAACATGTTTCTGTGGAGGTAATTGAAAATGTACATTTATGTATATAAATCTTAAACAATATCGCCTCATGTATCATTGAATGCTACATGGCCAAGCAAAACACCTAAGGATAAAACAGTCTGGAGGAAGATGAGTAAACAGGTGTCCTTGTTACGTGCACTGTATTGTTTTCTTACATCTATCTCTTGGGGTTTCATTTTTATATCTTAACACCAATTAAACTATAATAGAGGAAAATTAGATAAGATTTATCAATTTGACTACAATCGAAATATATGACTCATTGTTCATTTCTATGTAGCAGGAACAAATCAAACTGATAATGAAGAAAGTGTATGATACGAGCCAGAACTATTTACTTTATTCCTTTATTTTAATAAATAATGTATGCACAAAATCGTGCATACATCAATTTCTATTTAGCTATACTCCAAAGCTTTATCAATCGATTTCCAGTAGACAGTTCGGCGTTCAATTTGTAAATATATGAAGCTTTGAATGCATTTCTAAATGGAACGGAATGCCTGGATTATTCTTAACACTTGGGATATTAATTAATTCATTATATTTATATGGTGTTCTAAATATATGTATGTATAAATTTGGATTTACAATTCCAAGTTTAAGAGAACATTTATCACCAATAATAAAGCCAGTATACGCTGATCTAAATAATATTTACGATCTATTTTATACATTATCAAAGAAATATATATTTAAAAAATGTATTTATTAAACGAGTAAGTATTGATTATTTTATTTGTGGTTTGAGAATTTATTAGAATTATACAAGTATCCAACCTGTTTCCGTAGTATCTTATAAATCAAGATTAAAATTGAGATAACATCAATTTGACTGGATCTATTAACATACTTTCTATTATACTCTTTTAGAAGATTATATTTCACAAAACAGTGTGTATCAATAGAAGTGATTGTATTGATTTGAAACAATTAAATTTGACATTAAAAATGAAAATTAATAGAATATATAACTATGTTCTGGCTCAGCTTCATAATAAAAGAACCATGTTTTCACTGTAATATATAAAAAGTAGGAAATAATATGTTGAATTAACTTCAATTAAAGAAACACAGGCCTGTAAGTCTCAATAATATTGATATCAAAATCTGAGCTTTCGCTAACCATTTAGAAGTTCTAAACATGGACCAGTTTAATTCTACAAACTTGATCATATCTTCAACCGAACGTAAGAATCGCTTTAGGCAATTATATAATGGAATATGAATGACACCTGCTCTGATAGTAAGTACAGAACGTCTCAATTATAAAAATATCTGAGAACAACAATAAAATCAATACCACTTGGGCGTGAACAGAACGAGTGCAAAAAACAATTAATCTAACATGAACAATAGTAATAAGGCAAAACGGTCAGAATTACGTTTCAGAATCGAAAAATTGTTTTCTTAAATTACAATTAAGACAATAGAAACCAATAATATGATTTATGCAATTTAGTTACTTTACAGAAATAAAAGAACATTGAAAATATCGATATTTATTGATGAGGAGATCGTTTTCAAAACCTGAAGAATGCCCAAATGAGTTGAAAGAATAGTTCCAATAATCATTATTGAATTTAAATTGTATTGATTTTATCTTCTTTTAATCTGACGACTGAACTCATCCCAGCTTCACTAATTGTAGGAAGAATTTAGTTTGCTTTTAAAGGACTAAAATCAGAAGAAAGTTTAAATTTGGGAGTATTTGGTAATTGAAAACAAGTTTGGAGTTGGAAGAGAGAGGTCAGCGGAAATAGTAACAATAAAATCAGTAAAAATATAATATAATATAATTGTTAAATCTAGAAACAATTTAAGGGGCAATCTAGGCATATAATATTCCCAGATTGTTCGGTATTAACTAGAGTAATGTTGACATAACATTTAGGTTTGTATTGTGTGTCACAATGTGGCATTAGCAAAGAATGCTATCGGCAAACTCCCAATTTGAGTATTGCGAACCAAAATAACACAATCTTGTTAAACGACGCAAAAGTCATTCATCGAGTTTTTTCTATAACTCAACCCGCCACAGATTGGAGACGATCCTCAGAGATCGGTATGCGGACATCCACGTCGATGTCACGGACTTCACGAAGGAGGTTGAGATGGTCCGCGAGCTCATCACAACATACAGTCATCTCATCACCGAGTTCGATATGGAAGAAGACTGGGACCTGGACGGTTACATGATCACCTCTCTTCTGAGCAGCGGTAAATGATGATTGTCAATTCACGACTCCTGGTCGATCTGAAGCTAAGGATTTAGGTTCTTCAAACAATGATGTATCTTGAGTTTGTATTATTTTTCATAGTGAGTTCAGCTGAAGAAAAATTGATAATAATATGTTACTGAATCAACTAATGAGATTTTGGCACTGGTTTGACAAGTTTAATTTCTGTCAAGTTAAGTCATTAAGCCAATCGATAAGTCTTCATCAAGCCGTCTTGGTTATAAGACGCGTCCAGTCTCAATTATAATACTATTTGTTTATACATGTTTCTTTAAATAAACCAAACTATCAACAGCAAACTCATAAGATCAAACGAATTGCTTCTCAAATAAATATTTGGAATAGTGTATAATACTAATGTACCTATTCTGTTTTAGTAAGTAGGTAAGTACTATACAATCCATTTTCTTAATTCTTCAGCAAAGTTGTAAATACGAGTTAAATATATATTAAAATTAAAGGAACGTCTGTCATTTTAATTCTTCATATTGATCAGAAATTCCATTTATAACAAACTTATACATGTGTACGCAAATTGATTTGAAGCTTAATTAAAAGTTGCTTTCTAATTATTCTAACAAATCACACGAAAATTTTGTGCAAATTAAAATATATATAATTTAGGACACAACAAAGGATACGAATGAAAGAATATTCGATATTTATTTGGGCAGGAGTGCCAGATTTTCGATTTATAATCTCTGTTTTATCATTGTTATTTGGAGTGATAAATAATACTCTTATTATACACATAGACTGGTATGGAATCTGCAGGGGAGTTTGCTGACTTATTTAAGAGACACAAACTTCATAAATTTCGGCTAGCTCTCTGCGTTAACAACTTCCGTTCCATTCATTTCTTTGATATTTAGCGCCTCATGAAAGAATGTTTTATTAGTCTTATTCCTCGTCTCATACATACACAGACACATACATATGAGTTTAAATAAATAGCACAAGCTATGCTTTTCTGATATTTCTAGAAAATATATTCCACTTTTTAAATTCCTGTTTGTATCTTTAAAATTACGACAGATTTCCGGTATAATATTGCTGTTTCAATATTTGTCTGTGTTCAATTATATGTTCTTCGTCGTAGATAAGGCAAGCATCAACACTGGTTCAAAAGTTGTAAAATGCCGATAATTAATAGTAAGTAACTGTTTGAATAAATTTAATATTTAACGTATTAACGAGACACAACATGCACATATACCAGTAGTATGTTCCACGATCTCAGATGATCCTACATGATCCTACATGATCCTACATGATTATACATGATCCTACATGATCCTAAATGATCCTACATGATCCTATATAATCCTACATGATCCTACATGATCCTATATGATCCTACATGATCCTACATGATCCTACATGATCCTACATGATCCTACATGATCCTACATGATCCTACATGATCCTATATGATCCTACATGATTATACATGATCCTACACGATCCTATATGATCCTACATGATCCTATATGATCCTACATGATCCTACATGATTCTACATGATCTTACATGATTCTACATGATCCTACATGATCCTACATGATCCTACATGATCCTATATGATCCTACATGATTCTACATAATCCTACATGATCCTACATGATCCTATATAATTCTACATGATCCTACATGATTCTACATAATCCTACATTGCAGCGGGAACTGATACACCCCCGGAGCAATTGAATCTGGAGCAGCTGGAGATAACAATGATGCTGAACAGAGCGGATATCGCCAAAGCCAAGGTCTTCCTTGAGGATAAGAAATGGAAGGTATAGAAGGCCACTTTATAATCCAAATGTAAAACTATACTTTCCAAACAACAGATTTGTAGAATTTATTATATTAACTCTATCCACACCGAGCATAACCTGGGTGTAAGTCACATTCGACCCCCCCCCCCCCTACAATTTTCAAACTTCCTGACGGAGTAGAGTTTTGAAACTTAGCATATAGATAAACGAGGGTGTTTTGTAGCACATTTAATTGAAGATATATGTGTCTTGTATATATTTTTTGCTAAAAAATAGCAATATATCACAGATGTTACAGTATATTATCTAAACATAAATTTACTTTTTATCCGAAAAATATAACAATTTCTTTGATTTTGATAATTTGAAAAAAAAATTTTTTTTACACAAATAGATTTTTTTACCAAGATCACGTGACCATCCTACACGATCACGTGACCATCCTATAAGATCACGTTACCCTCTTACAGGGTGTACAGCAGTGAATACAGAGCTCAATGTAGCAAAACTTCATTTTAAGAAAAGTCACGAAAGCTTACTGTACTCAAATTTTTTAATAAAATATGCAACCGAAAATAGAAGAGGGGGATGAATCGGCTGAATCGCCGCCCCCCCCACCCCGGTATGGATAGGGTTAAGGATAATATGTTAAATAATAAACGAAACAATTAACTTTTCAAGTCTTCTGTGTATGCATTTAGTTAAAACATGAAACGTAAGTAATGTTTTGAAACTTTCCTAATCTAGAAAGGCGATTTGAACACCTACATGTTTGATGCACTCATGAACGATCGCCACATCTTTGTGAAACTTTTCCTGGAGCAGGGCTTCAGCCTCGAGGAGTTCCTCACCATTTATACCCTCGAGAAGCTCTTCTCGGATCAGCTCAAGAAATTGGTAAGTGTGTGCAAGTCTACTAAGCATGCTCCTTTCAAAGGGGAATGTTCTCGGCTTGAGAGTGGCTCTCTAAAGTACATTTTGCTCTATAAAAGTGCACCCTGGCCTGCTAACTAACTAACTAACTAATTAATTATTAATTTTATGCACATTTATTGTAAACAGGATTTTATTCATAGTTACCTGCGTTATTAAATTGAGTATTGAAGTCAATAGAGTATTTTTTAAATAATAAGTATACTGAAGTGTTTGCTCAATATTATGTTGGAGAATTTGTTTCTACTGACACGTTATTTCTAAATAAATACATTTGATAAAATAAAAAGCTCTAAAATATACTAAAGTGAACTGATAATAAATAGTAAAAATAAGCTCTAAAAGAAAATATATAAATTCATTCTTGTTATTTTTTACAACAAGATAAACAATTTCAATGTGTTTCAATCTATAGGTAGTGTCTAATCATTAACAACACGTTATCACGTCTTCATTCTCATTATCATAAATAATTGAAATGCCTTTCAATCTGTCTGTCCCTTTCAGAATTCGAAAGTGGCAATTTTTTACCAACTGTGGGAATACCACAGATACCATCGAGTAAGTTGTCTTCACAATAATTACACAAAATGTATCTAAATACTCTTTTAAAATAACGATTTACATATACATCGGCCAACGGTGTATGCTCCCAGAAAAAGTTAGCTCCTCCCATTAACATCTGTTTGCTTTTCTCAGTCAATAATATGCGTCTCTCTCTGGACTGCCTTACAGTCCTCGATAACCCCCTCCCTCCCCCCCTCTCTCTAATCACTGATGTATTCAAGTTAGGACGGTCTATACACCATATACACCCGCCCCTTCTTCTATAGCCTTCACGCTTGTGATCCTGCATTTCTTAAAGCCGACTCTACTCTCATCTTATATACACATTTTGTCTCCTATATCTTATATTTTAAAAGACTTTAGGTCAACGCTTCATCGCTTGGCGGAACAAATCCAAGATCACGAAGGAGGATCGCATGGTATCTGTATATTATTAGACCACACCTTGTATTTACCTTCTCTCGGTCTGCTATATTCCCGTACTACAACTATATCCCCAGCTCCTCTACAATATATATATATATATACACACCCATACATGTATGTATGTATATATAGTATAAATAATCTCCACATCTGCCTCAATCTGTATATATATATAGTTTAATAAGTATTAAATTTCTAGTCGCAATGCTGCTTTTGAATTTGATTCTCGCTTTGTATATATTGAGAGCTGGAAAAGCGATATCATATCTTTTTCTCGTATGTTTCTACACGTTTGCTTCAAAGTAGTATATTTCTTTCCTAGAGGCCCTCGTGTTTCTATGTTATGTAATACAATGTATGCCTCCTTTTCCTACTCTTTTCTGCGTCTTTCATGTTCCAGTATTTTGATTGAATGGGATGTCAGAATTGTATGGAATTCATCCTATAGCTAGCTAGAAAGAATAAAAACATCTTCGTATATATTATATGTGGTGGCCGAGATGTGACAAAATATAACTGCGTGTTTTTATCTCCCATTTATCACAATTAAGCTGCTTATTTACACAATAAGTTGTTTCCTTTTCAACAAGCAGTTTTAGTTGCGTAAATAAGCTGTAAAAAAGTTGCGTCTTTGCTTACTTCTTTCTATACAACTTGCATTTTGCACAAAAACCAGCTTCTTGCATAACAAGGTACTTCTTTCCTTCTTGACCTTGAATTTGTTTATAGCAATGACACGCAGTTAGAGAAAGTAGGTGTGTTCTATTTTTTAAGCGCAGCATTCGTCATATTTGGTTTGTGTCTGAGAGAGGTAGTGTAATCGACGCTCAGTGGCTGGATACTGGCTCGATAGCCAATCAGAACAAGTCATGATACACACGTGGATATACGTTTAGCAAAGAAGCACCTTATTGTGTAAAGAAGTAACTTCTTTAGTTAAAAAGCAACTTATTGTGCAAACAATATACTTCTATAACAAAGAAGCAACTTAGTATAAAGAAGCACCTTATTGTGTAAATAGTTTATTTTTAGTAAAGAAGCAACTTATTGTGCAAAGAAGAAACTTTTTTAGTAAAAACAACTTATTGTGTAAACAAGTTATATATTTAGTAAAGAAACAGCTTAAATATGTAAATAAGCAGCTTAATTGGGATAGAAACACGTAGCTATATTTTGACACCTCTCGGCCACCATGCTTTTCCTCTTTTTTTAATATGTTTACCTTTGTCTCTCCTTACTAAGAGTTTTACATGCCTATAAAGTAGTTCTCCAAGAACATGTTCTGTCTAACTCAACACAATGAACCACCCTGAACCGAAACAGGTCGGAACATCTTCCGCCTCACTCTTCTCTCCGACTGGCACGAGTGTGAACGACTCGCCGCCGCCAAGGCAGCCCGCAGCTCCTCCACACCGCATGGGGGAAGCGTCCCCACGAGCCCTTCAACCGGCGGCCTCAGTGGCGCCGGCCTCAGTCGATCCGCCTCCACCTCCTCCTCGTCCACTACGGGCCCACGACTAAAGAACCTTCAGACCATCCTACAGACTGCCAAGGAAGAGGAGAAACAGTTGTGGATGAGCTATCTGCGCCCGGTCGTTGCTATGGTGATCCCGCGCCAGGGGGAACCCGCGAGCAAACGGTCGTCCAGCCTCCTGCTTGCGAGGAACAACTCCTATCCTGTGTCCACGCCATTTCGGCGTCAGTCAGAGGACTTAATTGAGGAGGCAGCAGGGGTGTTGTTACCGGTGAAATCGGCACCACTGGCACCATTGGATGATTAGAGATCACTTCCACTTCATTTGTTTCATCTACAATACAAAATATGTAGTCATTATATTATTATTCGCTAATTACTTGCCAACCGTACAAATGTATGAAAGGGACTTCTTTATGGGGAGACATGACATAAATGACTACCAAAGTAACATAAGTACGTTCCTAACGCAAATTACTCTTTAACTCTTCGATCAACTCGTTATTAGTCAGTACAGGACATTTCAATTGCCATGTTTTCTTTACTATACTGAATAACAAACGTTTTCATTACAATTTCTGCTTTTCTTGAAATTGATAGGTTTATTTTTATAGGAACAAAAGTCCATTAAAAGTTATTTTTCATACGTTTTTTTACAGATAATATTTGTAAAAAGAATAATATGCTTCCAGTGTAATAACCACCATATATATTTGATGCATTTACTATTTTAAAAGCAACCGTTTCAACAACTTATTTTAATAACTTTTAAATTTGTTTTAAGTCAGATTTACACGAATTTTGTTATTGATCTTTATAAAAGTTCGCATATTTATATATAATTACAAAGGTTTCCTTCAAAATGTTTTGCCCCATTTACGTCATAAGAAATAATTAAATTACTATTTTGTGATCCTACTCCTCAAAAGAAGACTTCAGTAAATTAGAACATGTCAAGCTTATGTTCTACTGTTTATCCATATATTTGTTTTTATGTCTCATATTACTTCCACCTATTTGCGTATGATCTGTGTACTTATCTTCAAAATAGTTGCCATATATTTGCTTGTAGTTGTTATATACAAAACATATTGAAAGTTTTGTATGAAAAGCTTCCATTTATACGAAACTATCCCTCAAATACTATAATGTACTTTGTATTTCGCTACATAATGGTATTTCTGATATGATAACGCCATAAATTGCTGTGAGTCGTTTTTTTGTAAATTTTCAATTGATTTATGCTCCATACATAATCCTTTTCTTTTTGGCTGTCATCATCAAATTAACAATTCTATTTGAATTTGTGTATTTATCTCTCTTTGTAAGTGCTATTGTTTTCATATTTTTTGACTAGATTGAATACATTTTTCATGATATATTATATACATATTATATAGTCATATTTCTTCGTTTTATCTTGATCAATTTATCAAAATCACACTTAAATGCAACTAGTTTAGTTTAAGGATTTTGGATTCTAAATATTATATGTTGCATGATTATAAAGTGTACTGTTTTAAATTTCGGTCGACATTACTTGCAGTTTAGTTGGCAATTCCACATATTGCACGATAAGTTATTAAATTAAATTGTGATCGAACGACAGTCTCTGCGTATAATGCACTCAAAGTCTGATCAAGGGGCCCAGATCACGGGGAACAAGCAGTTTTCACAACTGTTCCATATGACACCAAACCGAACAGGCCTAGACCTGCTGAACAATCGACTAGCACAGCTGCTAGCCAGAGGTGAGTAAGTTGCCCCCAGTTGGATTCGAACCCGGAACCTTTCGTACACATGACCAACACTCTACCAACTGAGCTACTCACCCCTAAAAAAATCTAGAGTGCTTATCACAGTGTACCTATGTGTATGTCTTTATCTTGATTTTTTAATTATGCAATTGGAGAAGGATGGAATAATAAGGGTGTTTATTAAGAAAAAGTAGGAATGTAAGTACAGCATAATATGATGGATAGTTATGAAGAATTACATAATTTATTAATGTGCGGTATAAGGGAATATTTAAAATGAACTAAACAAATGAGAATCGGGACTAACATAAATAGTAGTATTATAAGGGATGAAGGAGCACTAATGAAATTGCTTAAAGTTATTTTGATCCGCTTGCTTTAGATGGCTCGTTATAAGTTTTACGTAACCTTCAAAGGTAGAGCTGTACTTCAAAGTGAGATAATTAGAATATTGTAAGGATCAATGGCAAAAAGGGCCATTTTCTCGCAAATCTTGAACTTGTTCAGATGAACTAATTTTATATACAAAAATTTGATACTTTAGCAACTGGTTGTGATCTATGGCCACCCGGCAATGTGTAATATGAGTAGCACAAACAAACTGAGACTTCTTCGTGTTGAGCAGCGAGCCATATACATCCTCGGCTGTAAACCGCCCACTCCTTTTCCCATATTTATCAATACCCTTTGCAAGACAGTTGCCTCTCGATTCACCAAAACAAACCACCCTCCATGACCTTCTCAAAACACGTGCTTCAATTAACACCCAACTATTCGAACCACTTTCTCACAAGCCCTTCTCTAAAACTTGTAGACTCCAAAATTCGATCATCAATTACCTCTGTTAAAACTCTGCCGACTAGTGGTTCATTTTTAATTTAACTTTATTATCCTTTTTGTAGTTTTTTTTACACTTGCACTCACTGAATCTTATTGTATATATCTTGTATCCTGTGTTTTTACTTTTCGTTCGTGTAACCCACAACCGATATTTCGTTGTTTGAATAAAGCCTTATCCTATCTTATCTTATTATCGGGTCCGACTTAAAGCCATACATATATGTAAATTTATGTCCTTATAGAAGTCGTTCATTTTAACGAGATCGTGGATAACGTGATTTGTTTAAATATATGTACTATAATATACGATATAATATACATTGTTTTTCGCGTATGAGATGTTTCAAAAAAATATAGATTGAGGAGCAGAGGCATTGGAATAAGCTCGTTATTTTGAGAATTGATTTAATTAAACTTGCTTTCCATGCTGAGGGGTAATGTTAGTTGATGATGTTGAAGAGGATCAGTTCCATGGAATCAATGCTAATTTTGATTTCCTTAGCTTAAAATTGCACTCAGGACCTGGAGCTTTGTTATCATTAGTTTGAGGAGTTGGTGATAATAGTACCTCATCTAGACAGCTAAGTGAACTGGGATGTGGGGTGTTTCATCCAAGAAATTAAGGTCACAAAAAGCTATTATTATTAATTATATGCGCATTCATTCAAAACCATCGATATAAAGCTATCACTGATATCACACAACACACTGACATTAGATGTTTTCAAATGTATATTCTATGCATTCTATGATTTGCTTAAATTTTGAATGTGTAATATAAATCATCCAAGATCTCATTTTTAATCACCCAGTAGGTATATCCTTCATTTTCTAGAGATACATACGAGCAGATGCTTATATCGAAACAAAATGATATTAAAGACGTTAATGCCTTCCATAATTTCAATGTGTCCTAATGGACTAATATAGTCACGAACATGTCCAAGAATAGGATTAAACCATGAATTGGAATTTTCCTGAAAAAAAAGACTTCGAAGCATATAATATTCAAGAATTTAGCAATGATATTTATTTGTTTTTTATAGGTTTAATATCGTATGAATATTATATGTATATTTGAAGTTTTAATAAAATCATCTATAAAGGAATGCAAGACGATCTATACAAAATTCAGGATTTAACAGGGGTCAAATTGCAAAAAAAATTATATTAATAATATTTCAGTCATTTTGGTTTCACAAATCAAAAATAATTGACATTGGATTAATACCAAATGGTGCATAAAGTAATTGTTTTGATTAATTACAGTTTGGCGCATTTGGGAATCGTATTGAGAAGTTCCAGCCCAGAGTTTCCATTCAGGCTAAACTTAATAAGACTTGTAAGTTACTACCTAAAACAGAATTTAATAAGTCCATTCCGCACTTAAAAAGTATAATAGTGTACTTAATAAGTTTACTATAAGACAGTGCAACATCCTAAACTTAATAAGTTCACTAAAACAGTGCTAAACTTCATAATTTTACTAAGGATGTGAAACGTTCTAAATTGGGTTGCATCTCAGTTTCCTACAATGATTTGTGATTTTTTTCAGATAATATATTGATATAAACTGATAGCTCAATTCTACGTTTGTATATGACATTGACTAAGAATTTACTTCCATGCTACCTTTATACGTTAGTATTGTTTTTTCAACACAAAATTATGAGTTTTATTTAAGCAAGAGAATTCAATAAAATAATATCAAAATATCATAATATATATAATATATTTTCCAGGGACTACTTTAATATCAATATTAATGCAAAAAATCATGTTACAGAATTCTAGTGAGCATTCCATTTTCAGAAAAATATGTTTTCCTTTTGTATAGTATTTATTAAAACTTTACTCTTCAAAGATTTACAAAAAACATACTCGTATATATATATATATACTAATATATTGCAAAATGCAATCTGGACCTAGTCATGAACTCATAAGTATTATTTATACAAGTAATATATTTAAATGAAAGCCCTGATTACAGTGCATTAAGTATTTTTAAATTTAATTATTTCTCTTCCAGAAAATTAAACATTTTTATTATAGCTTTTTGTCAAATTTAATTAAAATGAAAGGTTTTCACTCATGTTTTGTCGTGTAGTTATTCCAAATAATCATTTTAAAATAATATTTTTCAAATTACACTTGTAATCCTAATCCTGTTTCATCTTTCATTCAATTTTTGTATTTTTTATCTATTGTCTATGCAATTCCCATTAATTTGAAAGTGTTGATATTATTTCCATTGGTAATTTCATTAGCATAACTGAAGAAATATATGAAATAACATTCGATTTTGGAATTCGATTTTTGTCATAAAATAATGTAACTATTTTTAAAAAGGAAAACTACCCTTTTCCAAATACTTTAGTAATAAAATACTGTGCAGACTGTTTCTCTGACACTTTGTAGACACAATAGTCGATGTTGTTGAAACATAAAAATCAATGTTTCAATATACAAAAGAGTGTATTGAACACACACACCGACACACAGATCTGGACAGAGAACTGTCGTCTATATTCACAGACTTATTAATTATTCACAAATAACAATATAGAGATACATAATTTGTGAATTAGTGAAAATAATATACATATATAATATATAAATCAAATTTGACAAATCCATTAGTATAAAAAATAGAAATATATACACGCACTAATTTATACTGGTTTAAAAAATACAAATAGATGTTTAATACATTATATATTGTTAGTCGTTGCAAGAAAACGCAATAAATATTAAAACGTCCAGTAATAGTCTAAAATCCCACTAAATAAAAGAGAAGCACATAATATATACATGTCATGTAATTTAGACAGATTAGCGGAGAACACTGATTACACGTAAACTGGTGACCGATTAAAATGTGGAAAACTTCCAAGATGGCCGAGTTAGTTAAGCGCAACTTAATATTATCGTATTACTTAAAATAGAATAACGAAAACTAATCAATCTAGAGGTCATCTCCGTTTTCATAACTCCTAGTCCAGTCTGTGTTATGCTCATGCCATTGTTCCAATATGTACGCGGTGTGACCATGAATGGGTGTATTCTCGTATGTATTATGCTGTAGGTGATGTGATGTGAAGTGACGATGCAGTAGTTGGGAATGTTCTGGATTTAGATTATGCTCGCGGTAAGATGAAATTTAAATGATATTATGTCATTTCCCTGAACTTGGTAGTCTTGAGTGAATAGCATAGGATAATAAGTTAATCTCTGAAGGAATGTGATCAAAAGCAAGTCTACGATTATGGAATTCGAATGCTAAAGGAATTAGAAGCGGAATCCGTGATTATTTGTTTGGTGAATTGGAACGAGCATTAAAATTCTTAGTTATATACTTAACTTTGCAGGGCCTAAAATAATGATGGAGCCAGCTAGTGAACTCTTGTAATTCGATAGTAAAAAATAATGTATTTAATGTGTTCCAAAATGTGTCTCTTCATTACATTTGAATACTCGGTCGGGTAATAATTAAATCATCAATTATATATATTTATGTGAAAACTGGTACAAGGAATTCCAACACTAGATTTGTTCAATGTTAACACGTCAATAATAATTATCTCGAAAAAATATCCACATCTTATACTAGAATAACGAAAAAATCCAATCAATCAAAAATCTCCCTGATCAAGCAAAAAAGAATCTTTCATAACAATTTTTGTAGAAGTCATTTTCCAATAAGTACCTGGTAAACCAAGATATGGTGAGTTTGAGACGAACAGTCAGTGATTTTTCCATAATATAAAGTAATCTATAAAATTATAATTTTTGAAATTTAATTTTTTGAAAATTTGAAACACGATAGCAACAGTATGTAAGTAAGATTACCAAACTGAGTGACTCACCCTCCATTAGAGACGAGAAGAGGGGGCAGTCCTCAAGAAGACGCTCTCTGAAAGCGGCACAGTCTCGGGCGATGCTATTGACAACACCGAGGAATTCGAAGCAGAGATCCCGGCGCTCGCTCAAACACAGCTTTTCAAGTTTCCAGAGCTCGTGCATCACACTGGCCATCCGAGAAATAAAATTAAAAAAAACTAGTTGTAACAACAGTTATCAGTATGCTAAGTGCCTCAGTAAACTAAACAGCTTCGTGAAAAGCTTTAACAGATTTTCTACGCTTTTGAGTTTAGATAGACTTAACTTTCAACAGTTTAGATAGATTGGTACATATCAATTACAGTAATATAGTACAAATATACTTTATGTAAACAGATTTTAAAGGTTTTACATTCGACACATAAAAAAAGTAGTTTAGAAAAAGTAAAGATGTAAATATACAGATCACAAGCAAAATTTAAGGAATTTTTGTAACTTTGTCATTATTCAATGCCTTTCACAAAGCCCGTAAATTCTCTGCTAGACAAAATACCAGAGCTGTTTACCCAAAAAGATTGAAAATCGTAATCTAGATCCTAATTTATCATAAAATAGCCCTGATTATCGTAAAAAAGTAAAAACACACCTTTTCAAAATCAGTTAGTATAAATATGATTAAATTAAAGAAATTATTACACAAAAGTGGTGAAATTAACATAGCAATGAGCACTCAGGTATAAAATGGTGTAAATGTGAATTTATTAATTGTGGATGAACAACAACACTTTGATTTTATAATTTTCAATATATTATTTTTGAAGTTTTGATCATTCGTTTTTATTTGTTATCATTATTAGATATATAACAATTTGAAAATAATGACTAACACCAACACCACAGGTATTAAAACTTAGACATGACCTCACTCAGTATAAGTAATGTACTTTCAAATGTGAATATTCTTATAATTTTATAGGTAATATATAGGTTATTTCTTGTATTGCTGCAAAGATTTAGTCTAGCACGACTTTAGTTCTTTTAGTTTATTATCGGAAAATCGTTTAGTGGGATCAAACTCTCCCTGTCCCTTCAAAACAAGAAGTGTTTCCAGTGTCTCAGTACTCAATGAGGCCCTTTGGTGAGTCTTGTTTTTTCGAACTTGTGAAAAAATCTGTTCGCATAGTGCATTAGAGTGAGGCACTATCAAAATGCCCATCATTGTATACGCCAATCGTTGAAACTGTTGACACTGAGTTGTCCAATTGCACTCCATTTCCAATTTCAATTAGTTTAAACGTGTCTTAAAAACTGAACTATTTAATGAATGTGCAATTAAACTGTTTATTTGTTTATATATTATTGTAATTTAAATCTATGTTATGTTATATTAATGTACTCATTCCACTTAGATGTCTTTGGTTGATTTCTGGTAAAATATACATATACATAATAATAATTATTTATTTTTTATGCTTATTTAAATCTATAATTATTAATCAACCGGTAATATCATCATCGCCAATTGTAAGTTTTCCGAAAAAGTAATACATTTTA
>JAYRBW010101359.1:0-19452 GCA_036023295.1 Invenusta paracnida
TATTATTATTATTATTATTATTATTATTATTATTATTATTATTATTATTATTATTATTATTATTATTATTATTAAAAATATCTCTATCTCTAAGATGTATTTATAAAATCAGCAATAATTAGTAATACTATTAAATATTGTTTTACGTTTTACGTTTTATTGAATGCTAAATAGGAATACTAAATAGGAAAACATACAAAAGTGACAAATAGTAATATTGTTTATATCATGACTAGAAGGTACAATATAGAAAACACGCACATTCTAAGTAAGCGAAATACATATTTGATTTTTCTGGCTTCAAAATGATGGTAAGCATCACTCGCTATCACCAGCCCTCCAGCTCACCTATTTTTTATTTTACTCTGAACTTGATCGATAAAGGAAGTCTTTGGCTCCAGCTGTTGAACCACTGGTTCTAGAGGTCGCATCAGAGCACCAAACACTGCTGTGTTAAGGATGAATCCTGACAGAATAATCATTGTGTTAGTCCAGTCGTAGATCTGTTCACACATTCAGAGACAGATAACATATATTATAATATAGTTCAAGAAGCTTATGAATACGGAATGGAAGAGTAAAATAGGTGCAGAGAATATGAGGTGTATAGGAAGATAAAAGTGGCGTGATTTGTGCCCGTGTGTAAGGGGATATATTTAGATTTATAAATGGAATAGCTTTGGGGATCTAGTTTCTGCCTCTTCTTAAACTTTTACAGACTGAAGTTTAAATATCTGCATTATACACTTCCTAGATTCCAACTTGCTAGTATATGTACTAATAAGAGAATTTTACCAAGAATATGGGATTAAGTAGAGTATACTTTTCTTACTATTCATAATTATATCTGCGCATGATTCAATGTTAAAGTATCTTTAATTTTGCATTCCTCGAAGACGTAATAATTTAAGGGCAAAACTATCGTACTGTGTGTATGGTATACATATTAATTCCTATTCTGGAGGTTATATATCATTTAATGTCAATATTTATGTAATTCGTAGACTGTCCCATATAGACATTGTATAATCATCACACTCGTGCTCACAGGGTTAACTTTAGTTAGGTTTATAGTTTACTACAAATCTTAAAATTACGTTTAGTTTCATATATTTACACATGTTAATAATAATCGGTTAAATAAAAAATCTCGATTTTTTAGGATTTTTAAATGTACAATAATTATAATACATACAATATATATATATATATAGTCTACATTAATATATTGGAGTAAACGAATGACTAACATTCTATCACGAGAATTCATATTATACTTCTCGTACTTTGTATATTTTAACCAGGACTTTAACATAATTGTTTATAACATTACTTTGTTTATTACACAATTTATATTTTAAATTTAAATTTAAAAGTCTCCCGCCAAGTATTTTTTTCCCTCTAGTTCAATAAGTAGTCAACTTAAACTTGTCACTTAAATCTAGTACTTACAGAATACCTGTACATCATTTTATTTTAAATTACATTTCAATTTTTGTATAATATTACAGCTAAATATATATATACATTATTGGTATTAATGTTTATCTACATAAATGTTCTGTATGCATTGATTAATTATTGGGATATATAAAATCAAAATTCTAGAAAAAAAACATTAAATTAAAAATATAATTTAAAATAAAAGAATGAACATGAAATACACGAAGTCTGTAGATGGAAGTGTTGATTCAAGGCAGAGATTCAGTCTCTTACATGGAGGAGGTATTCCACAATGGGTGCAAAGATGATGGAACCAAATCCGGACCCCATCACTGCGATCCCCGTGGCAATGGCTCGTTTGGTGTCGAAGTAGAAGCTCACGCTAACGATAGCAGGAAGAAAGATTAGGCCGAATCCAAGTCCTGCCATGTGGTTCGATCAAAAGATATATATATATATATACTTTAATAATTATATGTAAAGAAATCTCAACAGCGAAATCATTACTCACAGCTTATAAGAAAATTATGATTACACAACTCATGTAATTGTGTTAAAATAATTAACTTGTAATTATATAATACATAAAACGGGATATATTATACATTTTAAATTGAACAATGTTAATCTTACTGACTATTACTAGTGGATTGATTAATACATGTATTGTTTACTGAGTTGAATCAGAAAGTAAATAGTATAACTATATATTTTGTTATCCTTTTAATCGGTAATGTTAGTTTACCCGCGTATTTCAAAAACTATTAAAACTCGTATGTACATATTTGAAATCTAAAAAAGCCGAGAAAGTATTATTATATTATTATGAAGTATAATAATATTTCAAATTTGTTATCTGCAAAAAACACATACATACGAGTATATTGAATTCATGATTTTAGAAGATATATATCAAATAAAGGGAAATATTATGAGGAGCTTATTTGATTTCCTTACAATATCAATACTTAATAATAACAATAAATAAATCCCTAAGCAATGATTTAATTAAATTTATTCTATTATAAATAATGAAACCTTTCATCAGAATTAAAATTATATTTATAACCGGAAATTAGTTCTTTAGGGGCATTATCTCAGGTCTCAACTATTTTATAATTTTGCAATATAATTGATTTTCCTTGTTATTTTAAAATACTCACAAATATGTTTTGGTTTATAATAATTTATTAAATTATTTAAATAGATTATCATATTTATAAATATTATAAACTTACATAAATGCCAATAGCTAAACTATATTATTTTTAAATAAAATCAATCACGTACTGTTTCTATTAGAAATATTTACAATCATTTAGTTGATTAAATATATATTTTCCTATACATACATACAAGCACTACTGTATTATGAAACGAGCAACGTGTCTGTGACTTTTACTTAAATAAAAGTAAACTAAATTATTCCTGTAACATGCAATAAATGAGAGTAATCTATAATATAGAAAAAATTCTATAAGGCATAGTAAACATTTTTTTATTGAGACGAATAATTAGTTATGCAAGGCAGCTGGTGTTTATAAATATAAACATTGTAAATTTATTATTTATTAATGTTTTTCACTGTTTTAAGCGCCATTTAACTTAAGAATTATACATTAAATATTTGCAACTTAAATTAGAATAATTCTGTAGTGCTCAACGATGAAAAATAATTTTCTTTAATCAATTAATGTCTCTATTAAGTTCAAAGAAATGTCGATTTCTTATCTTTATTAAATATAATATATATGTGACTATTTAGGACACAATTTTTACTGTTTATATACCGTTTTTTATATAAATGTTTTATAGGTATATTATTTAAATTTTAAACACACATAATGAAAAACATTGAGAATATTTGAGATAAAACAAAAATTGTTCAGTTTTATTTAGCACATGTTTTAATAAATATATGTTAAGAATATTTTTCAACTAAATTTAAATAATTTTTGTTATGGTAAACAATATAAGTAACAGGTATATATATATATATGCATATTTAATTTCAAATGAAATTACACACATAAATTGAAATAATATTCAAATAAAAGTACTCTTATGGAGAAAAAGTAATTAGTATTGATTATTATATAAAGAAGAAATTAAACCCCCTGTTTTAGTTTAATTCATTGTGATATAAATAATGTTCTTTTTTTAATAGTAGAATACTAAACCATTTTATAAAGCTGTGCAGCTTATATCTAAATACGTTGCTACTGTTTAACTATTAAAAATGAAATAGTTATATTGTAAACACACTATTAATGTATATCACATAATACTATATCGAATTTATTTATCCATATATATATATATAGTATAAATTTAATCGATATAATTGATACTTGTAAATATTTTTTACTTTTATAAAATAAGTATAAAATATCTATTATTATCTTAACTTTATATTTGTATATATTTGCATAAAAGCAATGTTAATGTTGATCGACTATTTTTTCATAAACACTTGCGTTGTTTTTCGATACCTGTTAATCATAGAAGTGCGATGTTCGTATAAATAATTTTATTATATACTCTTTTGTTATAATATAAAGGACAATAACACGTGAATTTAATTTTGATTAACGTGAAGATCATATTATTAGGGGGTCATTAGGATTGATTTTATATAACGAGAATTATGAAAAATAATTATTAATAAATTAATAAATTAATATTAATAAATTAATTATTATTGAAAAAATTATAATTTTTAGGTATGAGACATTTCATTTACATTATACAAACTATAATTTCTTTGCTAAAATAATTTTTTTCAATAATAATGATTGTTTTGTTATAAAAGTAGAGCTAGGTTCCTGTTTCGCTCCTTCACGTCAGTTATGGGAACATAAACATAATTAATGGGGAATACGTCTTACTTGTCATATAATAAGCACATTTATCCTTATACTGTTTAGGAGTAATATAAGCATGCACTTATAACGCGAAGACCTGTGCGAATTGTTAATATGTACATGAAAAGATAATATATGAGATTATTTGAGTAAATATTTATAAGATATACATACCACACGTATGTATTCGAATACTCATATTTATATACTTTTTCCACTAAGCTATTTTTCGCTACATTTTTCGTCTACACTAATAAGTCAGACATAAAAATCGGAAAAATAAATAAACCATTAGGAGAATAATGCATGTGAAATTTCCATTACTTCATACATTAGACAAATTAATAGATATAAAACAAAAATCTAAGTTTCATTAAACAGTATAGTATACCTATATTTCTTACAAATTGATAAAAAAACTATTTTAATTATTATTTATTTACGCCATAAAAAAAATTATAATTATTTTTGTAATCAATTTGAATATTAAACCATTTTTAAAATTTCTATAGCTGGAATATTTAAGTGAAAATAGTTGACTATATTACTGCAATTATGAATTAATTTTGAAATTATTTATAAAGAATATTTTTGTTTTTCATTTAAATAAAATGTTATAATGATTATATATTACCGCCAAGTACTCCGAATGTTAACATGAGGAATTCAACGGATTTGGCCAAAGAGCTGAGTAGAAATGCTATTGTGGAAATCCCAGTACCAATAAAAAGGACCGTTCGACACCCGTATTTATTGATGAGGGCACTGGCGAATGGTCCTGTTCAGTAAAATAAAGAAAAGGAAAGATATAGGACATCATGATAGTAAGTACTACAACTAATAACTAAACTTACATGTGAAAATATTATTCATATTCATACGCATGTAAAATATATTTTCCTCAATGTTTTGGATTATCTCCTATTTTCGATGAACCGATAAATTAAGAATTGTTTAACTATATTCAACACATAAATTCTGAACAGATGTTTATCACAGATAAAAATGATTGATGGTTAAATTCTCAATAGCACCAAAGGAAGCATTTTATTAATGATTCCAAATGATTCTAAAAGATAATATATAACGATGAGTAGAAATGCTTGAAAATGCAACACTGAAACAGATAGAATGTTTAGCAGAAATTTGAGTGAAATGTTTTATGAGAGTTCTAAAATTACTTAAAAACTTGCGATTGTGTACCTTTCTGATACACATGAAAACACAATGTGGATAAAAAATCTGTTCTCTTATATCACGTGTAACTGCTGAAATCCAAAATATAACAAAAATATATGTAAAATGTAGTGCATCTTCTAGGAATTCACCAGAAAATGTGCGGTAAGATTGACATGTAAAAATAATGATAATATGCAGTATGTTTGTGAATAATTTAATTTAATTTAATTCAATTTTAGTTTTAGTTTTAATTTTATGCAAACATGTACACAAATTAATTCGTAAAGTCGTATATCGCAGATATAGTTGGTATTCATAGTAATTTGTACATCTAAAATTATACCTAAACGATAAATACGGTAAACTTTAATAAAATAATAGCATGAAATAAATGTTATTTATTATATACATGTGTAAGTGTGATGTAAAAGTAAATTGCGAGAATGCTTTGCTGGGACAAATGTATGTATTAAATAAGTATAATAGGGGTAAGTCACCAGTACTCGAATATATTATATATATATTAGATAACTATACATTATACATCCGGAATACACGTAAACAAGTCAATAAATACATTTCCCATTATCTTTACTCATTTGATAAATCTACATTTCTTTATTCTATTATGAATTACTTAACATAGTAGATCAATCAACAATATCAAATATTGTTCGTTCTATAGCAGTAAGATCGCATACAAATTTTTAAAATCTATTTAACATTCTTTTTGACATTTTTTGTAAGATAAAAAGTTACTGTTGAGAAAATTACTAATAATTTTAGCGATGACATACCAGCAGCTAGCAAACATCCAACTTGCAAAGATCCAACTAGTGCCACTTTGGCTTTGGGTACTTGGAAGACTTCTTGTAGCTCAATGAGCAGGATTCCGAATGTGTAGGTGATACCGTCAACGATGACACCGACCATAAAGGCGGCGAAGCAAATGACCCAGCCCCAACCTCCGTCCGGCGGAAGGGCTACGAAGACCTCTGGATGGGTCTCGGGTTGAAGCTGAATCACTATTTCCTCTTCTTCGTCGTCATCGTCATCCATAGTGGCCCGGGCTTTGTGACTGTTCCATCGACCCATCCTCTTTCTTTCTATTTATTGATTGCGTGGCTACTATGTGACGGAGTGTGAAGGATATCTGTTGGACAATAGGAGTGAGAAGTTGTATTGAAAGACTTTTTGAAGAACATGTACGATTTAGTGAATTACAAGACTGACATTTCATTTAGAGTTTATTATATGGAAAGAAAATTTACGCAAAGAGTACACTGTAAGACAGACCTATGGAACCTTTAATGAATTGTTAGCAAGATTGTGAAATACACATATATATTCATAGCGAGAGAATCTGTTAACTTATTCCTTTAATATTATACTTTTCAAGTAAATTACTAACAATATGAGCGTCTTATTTAACTGTGAATGTTATGGTTTATTTAATAAAATCCTGATTTAGTGTTTCAACAGTATGCAAACTTGACTTTTAACATTTCATTTATAACATTGCTGGTATGCTGTTACTCTACATAGACACATTCAAATGTAATAAGAGATTTATGACCAAAAGATTTATTCAAAGATTAAAACTTGCGGAAAGTATGCTTTTTAGCTTAACCCGTATTGCAATAGTATAACTACAGAATCTAAATAACGGTTTATCAACATAAACAAGACAAGAGGCTTTGGATTCTGCGTTTTATTATTTCACAAGGATATGGTCGGAAACCATGTACTGTTTTACACATTAATGTGTTAAAATAGAAATTCATGTTTTGTTTCTTTTATTTGATGGAAATGAATTATTTTAATTTGGAGAAATAATTCCAAATGAGTTTTAATATCTTTTTCAATCTAATTGTATAAATAACTGTAAAAATAATTATAAATTTATTATTTAATTTGATTTTTAACTAGATAATGTTGAAAATTTACTGCAGACACATTTTAATATAAGGGTAATTGCATAACCTTACATACATATACATATTAATAGAACTGCTAAATTATATAAAATATTGTCATTATAAATTGAAACACAGAGTTAATGAATGATGAATAATTTTTTGTGTAATCTTCATTCTTTGAAGGCACAATAATACATATTATTATAGTTGATATACATATTTCAATATGCTTCATATATGATGTGACTGCTCAAATTTAAACTTCCTTGTTATTGTAAAGATATAAATTTACAGATTATTATTTTTATTAAATAATTTATACAATGAATGTCTTAAAAATTCATAAATTAGAGTTAACTGAAAAAGTGATCAGTGTTTAATTCGTCTATAAAATAAAATGTATTCATTTTAAAAGGCATAGAGAACTGTAAAAATAATATATAGGCAAATAGTGTCTAATTAAATAATACCCAGAAAACACGTACATACCTTCATATATTTACTGCTTTTCAAAATCTAGAGTTATATTAGACAGATATATTGAAACCATGTAATACAAAAATGCCTCTTCGTGTGTGCGGTATGATAGCAAAGCCGGTGAGACGAAATATTGTAACAGATAATTAGACTTAGGTTGAAATAATAAAATAATCCATATTCGGCATGATATTGTTTGTAACAATCACCCCAATAATACCGACATTTTGCGATTGTATCAACATTGTACCAACATCTAGAGTATAATTAGACTACATTAAGATATGAGCGGTGGAATAAGTTTGGTGCCGTGTTACAGTTTTAGGAATGAAGTTCACTGACGTTCGCACAGTGGTGCAACAATCTTTGCTCCTCCTTTGATGTTGTAGAATTATTCCACCTCCACTTACTACCTCGGCCTCTCCCCCCCCCCTCCCTCCCGCCCCGTCACTCTCCATCTCTTTCTCTTTGCTATGCTAGTAGTTGATTTATAGCTCGCATTTACGTCATAATATGAATAATATAGTGTATATCATATCACATACATACTATCTATTTACATAACATGTATATTTACGAATTGCCAAGTTCAAAATTAATAAGGACACTCGTAATGACTGTATAACTAATTGTATTATGTATATTCAATTGAATGCATATATACGTGTGCCTTCAGTGATTACATAAATAAAATGTGTAGTATATAAATTGGTGGGTTAATTGCATCATACATCTAATAACACGGAATGGATAAGCGTCATAAAACATTATGAATCATTATTAATAATATTGTACATATTAAACCAGATGTAATTAACTGAATTTATGTCATTTTTGTATCCCACAAACTGTATCTATACATATAATAGTGTTCATTACATTTGCCTAAAATAGTATGCAATTTCTTGATATCCAATATTTTTAAATTGAGATTTTTTAGAATGTTTTAAGTTAAAAGTTATACTATATAACTCTTACAATCTAAAAATAGCCATTTAAAATTATAAATTAATAAATACATATTTTTATCTTAGTTGCATTTAAAATAATTACGTATATATATATACAGACATACTTGTTTTCTTTTAGTATATTTGAAAGGAATATGTTTATGTGACAATTATATATTAGCAGCTAGTATGATAATAAAATTAATTTCTAATATGACACACTCTTAATACCTTGTTAATAATTATTACCAAGGTGATAACACTGTACAAATACACAAGTATAGAAATATAGATAAAACGAAATGTTTTTTAAACAAATCATATATTTTATTGTACCATAAATATACTTATTGTTAATGCGAATTATGTTATGTTACTTAAATATCGATTCAAATATAAACAATTTGTTTACGGAAAACCTAGTTTGAATAAGTTTATTAAACAAATTTAAACATTTCCGGTTAAAAATTTTAAATGAATTTATTCAATATGTAAACATACCAAAATGACCAAATTAAAATATTATGAAAATTAATGGTTCAACGATACACATATTTATTTTTAACAATATGTGAAATTAATTATTATTAATTATTATTATTAATTGTTATTTTAATAATTAATATTATTATTTTCCACGGACTTAATAAACCTAATCATGTATATAAACTAAAGTTGAATATAAATTCTAAGTAATACAATATGCCTTATAAGTAGAATCATAGTAGTAGTTTTTAGTAAATAGTCATGTGTATAATAACATATAAAAGCTCTTTTTCTGAAATTAATTATTAGATACGTTTAGATATGAGTATTAATATAGGATATTCTACATTTTTACTAAAATATGATTTTAATAACCTTTACGAAAACCACTACAATTATAATAAATAATACGTGGGTATATCTTTGCCACAAAATTAAAGTAAAACAGAGTTATAATTTAGCTCGATAAAATATAGTTTCAATGTTATACATACAATCAATGATAATAATATATAATGATGTTACAATCTGTGGAATATGTAAAATTTTATTATAAACATATTATATTTCGTCGACTATGCAGGAAAAATATACATTTCAAAATGAATATTATGTGTTATTCTATTCTATTCTATTTATTAGTTAGAATGCTCAACTTGCTATATTTGATACTAAAGATACATAATAATATATGGTATATGTTTTCTAAAGGGGTTTCTGTGATACTCTTTGAAACAAGAAATTTTATAAGATCACAATTGCTTAGATAATTGGTAAATTTCCCATTACCGAAGTTATATTATAAAAAAACGTATTATATTTTTGTATTTGAAAGTAATAATATGTATATTTACATACTTGTATGTATATAATGTACGCATGTAATGGACAAATATGTACATATAAAAAATATTGTGTCATTTATAAGAAAACATTTTTGTGAAAACGGTCTCGAATTAAACTTGCATTTGTAGCATGTTACAGCAAAGTAATCTATGTAGATAGAATAATTATGAAATATAGCATGAAATATTGATATAACTTTGAAATAATCATTAACCTCCGGAAACTGGTTTGTTTTTATATGTGGTTTTATTTACATCTCTTTCCGATGCTTTCATAATATACCAACTATTAACCGTATTTTACATCATGTAATTTACTTAAGTCTAATAAAAATATAAGTGAAATAGAGATGGCAATTATCAGAAAAGAAATTGGTATGAGTTTTAAAAATATATTTAAAACGTACTTATTCTAATTAAATAACAATGTGTCGTAAATTATATTAATTTTTACATAATTTAATTCTACTTTAAGAATAAGTGATTTTATTCACTTCACATTTTCCAAAAGAGATTTTCTCACAAAAACAATGGATTGAATATTTAAAGTAGTCACAAAGAAAGTGAAATTTCTTGACTTCGAGTCAATAATGATAAAAAAAATAAAACAATTTCAATTACGCAATTTATTATATTTTCAATTAAAATATAAAGCATTTTACAATAATCGATATTTATCATTTTATAGCCGATATACTTAGATTACATCAATAAATAAAATATATCCGTTCGTTAGCAGATTTTTTTTTCATTTACAGAATATGTCAAGTGGTATATATATCTATATTGGTATATCACAAGAAACATTCGATTTTAAAGTTAAAAAAACGTGCTTTTATCAAAAGAAAAGACTTTTATTTTCTTTATTTGTTAACTATTAAATAATAGGAATAATTATTAAGGGTATTGAAGGCCAAATCCGGCGATGTCCAAATCAGTGTGGATAGGTTTAATAGACATATATTTTACTTGATTTAATTAATGAATGGAATCTGAATACATATATTGAATTATATTAATAAGATTCATACATTTGTATCAATTAATAGTTTTAATTAGAAAACTGCTGGTTGTACATTGCTGATGACTTGCCAAGAAACTATAGTTAAATTTCTAATAAATTTGTTCTTTTTCCGTGTTCTACTTTCTAAATAATAAAATTTTAATTTTAATTATTGTAATTGGCTTTAATATAAGTTGTAACGTTTTAGTAAATATGTGTAATTAGTACAACTTATATTTTAGATGGGTAATTATTTATTGTAAGATAAACTGTTTTAAGTAGAAGGATGCTACATTAATAATTCATATAATTATTATTCGTTTAGTATCGTAACGTTTAAGCTGAACATTTAACAATTTATTATTTATTATTTAGATATATTTGAAATATATACAACGCGTCTGAAAAATAGTAATCTAATTTACATTACTTACTGTATTTAAGTTCGTAATATTTATATTTATATTAATAACAATTGCATTAATAGGTATCTAATACTAGATAGCAAATATACATGATACTATTTGAATACATTGTTTATTGTTTTATGTAATTTTCCTTTGAAAAAAGCGGCATATATATTACATCCTTATTACCAAAACGTCTATGTATTCAAAATTATATTTAATATCATTTATTAAAAAAAGTGATTAAGTAATGATCTATGTTGTTATAACAGTGACTATAAAATACTAATGAATACTAATGCTTTTGAATATCTATGTGACTCATTTTCTCCGATCTGTGATTATCGGAATTTCCTATTTGTATTGGAAGGGTATAATATAGAAATGCAAGCAGCACACAACAAATATAGTTCGTTGTACAGTCTGCTATAGTAGTATCTTTTATAGCTAAATATAGACAGATATATCATACAAGAGGAAAAAGTTCTACTTCAACAAGAGAAACACGATTGCATCACTTTTTCATTACATATGTATATTTTAGTTAAATACTATTAATAATTAATATAGCTTAAAATATATTGTACTACAATATCCCTATATCCGACCTGTATATACCCATATACCTAAAACTTCAAAAACACTTAGATAAGAATATCATGATAAAATAATATAATATAAGATCTAATCATTAGAGATTTAAAAAAATTATAGATAATAAAGATAAAGAAATATTTATTACCACATTTTGTATGGTTTGAAATACTAATAGTAAACAATGTCTTGGCTACTATTAATCTACTACCAATCTGTTTTATAAGCATCTATGTTTATAATTTATATTAAATTATTTAAACAGCATTATAATAATTTAAGATAGAAATTGTATGTACATATATGTGTACATAGTTATATATGTATATATATAGTTAATAAAAAAATATTATAGAGGACTTTACAATAGAGGAATTTATCAAATTTGTAATACCCCTACCAGTAAAATGTTATGTATAGGATAATTAAACGTTTATGAAACTTACCCCTTTATCTTTAGATTTAAAGATATATATATGATATACTATAATAATACTATAAAAATATAGTATTATAAAAATTCCACAAAGTATGAACGTTTTAAGTGGACAAAGGGAATAGGAAACAATTCTATAAATCCCCAAAAAATGTGTGGGTAGATGCGATATATCTTTATATACCTTTACGATTATACCACAAAGAAACTTTCAAATGTCAATAAATTAAGAACATCTACTTCAAAATGAAATACGTGCAAGTCGAAACGATGTGCAAATACACATATTCGGGTCACAAAGAACAGCTTTGGAATTCCGACCTAAAATAAAAACTCGCTATCTACTATCGTGTGAATCTAAGTCTCAATTTTTACTGGCTCATCTGTCTACTGTTGAATAGAATTACCAGGGTAGAAGTAATATTGATCCTTCGACTTGCGCAATTCCTATTTGCTGTCTATTCAGTTACGTGGGTTCATTGGGTTCTTTCGTACCTCCGTCCCCCTCGTTTCGTCATTTTCTGCTTCCTCTTGCCTTGTCTCTATGCTATCACACCTCTTTTCTTAGTTCTACCATGGTTACAGACAAAATGGGAGAGGAGGGGAGGAGAGAAGAGGAAAGGGAAGAAATATAGAGCGTCAAACTAGGAATCGATATCCACAGAACCAATGTCATGCGAACAATGTCATTTCGCAAATTAATAATTCCGTGATTCTATTTTCCTATAAATCACTTCACATATAATATATAATACAGTGAGTTTGATGATGGAGATCCACTAGATAAAGGCGCACGCTTTTCCCACTCTTATCGGGATATCGCGTGTTTTTACAATATTTTAATTTAAATAATATAACTTAATTACCCACCTACCACTATTGTTACTTAAATAAAAAAATATTCATCTCTTGCGTAACCGGCAGTATTTCTTAAGTAGTAAGAACCTGTGTGCTTGTCACTCACTATTATTTGAAAGTAATAAAATGTGAAATCACTAGAATATATAAGTAGTGTATAAATACAGTTCATACGTAAATGAAAATGTACTCTAAAGTACTCATAAAGAGATAGAATAAACATTTACAAGTATTTTAGATTTTCAAATCTGAAAACGGTTGCCAATTAAAAGACATTTTTTCTTTAAAACATAGCCGCAGTGTAAATTAATAATGGAGTATATAATCCATTTTTTCAATATTATATTTCAGTGTTCTATCTTAAATGCACAACATTTTCATGTATATACTGCGTTATTTCTATGTAATCTATTATTCATATATTCTGCTTGAACTTCATAAAAGCGGTAATGAAAGCCGTGAAATTAGATGAATTATACTTTTTAAATAAATTAAATTCATGTTTTTTTCTCAAAAACTCAATTATACCTTTCATAAAAATTAAGGAAGATAATTTTTCTGTAAACATTACATTGGAATGAGGATTATACTATTTATGTTAAATACATATATTTATGAATATTACTTATATTCTCTTATACATAATATTTCCATTTTTATTAATTATTAATATCTGTTTAAGATTATTATATGTATTGTCGTTGATATTTCAATCCATATGAATTAATTATTTGCTGTTATTTCTCATTTATTTTTAAAATAAAGTAGTCCAAGGTGCATATTCTTACGAATTACATATTATTTTAAATATTTATATATTATATTAAAACTCGTTTCATTAAATATCGACTATCTCAACCTGAATATTATTGAATTATTGAATTAACTATTTTTAATATTTTTTAATTATCATTGTGATCATTACTTATTATTATTATTGAATTAATTATTGAATTGAATATTAATTGATTAATGATGCAGTTTTTTTATTATTATATTAGTTATTGTCATAAGTGCGAAGCTTTATTATTATTTTATAATATTATAATAAATTAGTGACAACTAAAATAAACTCTTTAACTGTAATTTAATAAAGATAATTATAATAACTATTACATAATATTTTACACAACTGGTTTTGTAATATTTTATTCAAATACTATATTGCTATTTCAATTGCGGATATAATGTATTATTTTTCTTAAAATACAAACTTGGCGAATTTGAAACCAGAAATACTAATTAATTATCAAAGTAAAACCGTTTCAACTGTACCTATTGAAGTAGATTATTAAACTTTATTTAATTGAATATTTTAAAATTATAATAATACTTATTTTTCTGCGTAATTTACTGAGCTTTTACTCAAATTACTTTTCATTTGCAAATTTTAAAAATATATTTAAGTGTTAGTACTATTTATTACAGCCAGCATACATTTAACATCGAGTTTCAGTATAAAAATTAACAAATAAAATGAAGTATTTGTTACTTGATAAACATATTCAAGTATCAATATTATTGAAATGATAAGATATAAATTAAACGAAAATATAACAATTAATAAAAACATGTACTTGAGGATTGCAAATTGTCTGACAGTAAACAATTTTGATAATTATGGAAGATTATATTTTAATAAGGGAGTGACTAAATCGAGAGTACCTACTTGATTTTAATTTTTTAATTTTATAAATGATAATATGTGATATCCTTATTAATTCTTTAGTTATAATTAGTTAAATTTAGTTACAATTTAGTTATTTCTTTTTATCCTTTGTATTTATATTTTTATAATTGCTCTTTAATAACATTTAAAAAATAGAAAAAACAAATTTCACTTATATTGATGTACATATATAACAAAGATATTTATTTTATTGAGTAATATTGATTCCTTTCTATGATAGGTATATAGCATATTATCGAAATTTTGACAAAAAATTGTATTTAACTAAATATATAAAAATATTTATTCTATTACTTTCAGTAGTATTATAATTTGTTTTACAAATAGTTACAAAAATTAGTACAATATGATTCTAATTTTTATTAGTTATGCTCTATATACATATGTCTGATATTATATTTCTGAATAATCTCACGAGTGTCGCTCATATTTTCCATTAGGCTTTTCGAATAAGGGTAATGTGTTTTTTATCTATATCAATATTTCTGTAATTGTGGGTTGCAGCAAATCTAAAGAAAGTAATTTCATTTTTATGGATTTTTCAGAAGAAAAAAATTAATTATTGTGTTTTACACAGTCACTTACTTTTGAAGTGAGTATTTGATTTAAAATTAGGATGTATTTCCTTGATGAGCGTTTATAAACTATGTAATACAAATTTATGTTAAAAATGTGGAAAATAATGTTAGTTCGTCATTATGTAGATTTATGGTCTATTGAGTTGCGTAATGTAAACTATTTGTGTGGAATTCCGCCAATCAGATAACAAACAAACTCTAACTCTAACTTACTCCCCAGCTCTGCTTAATTTTTACCTAGCCGCAGCGTTATTAACATTCAGCAACGACCCCAACGAAGTGTGTATAACTTACAACTTGATTAGATGGAAGGTGGTTCCGCCACACATGAGAGCTATGTCCGAGAGCTGCTATATTCGGATGATTCAATTGTGCGGCTGCAACTGAATTGATTGATCGTCTGTTGTTAGTCTCTTTGAACAAAAGCCCGGTGTCCGTAAACATATTTTGCTCTCCGTGGTGTAAAATGGTGCGAATTGGTTGTAAAATTCGGTGACCTCAACAGTCTCGGCGGAAGATTAATTCGAGTGGTAGGGCCAGACATGTCGGTTTTGGGATTATAATTTGATTATAGGAAGCTCCCACTTCAAGCCTCTTTGGTACAGTTTGGTTTCGGGGCTGTGTCAATAAGGCTCGCTCCAACTTCTCTCCAAGATACTTCTTGTATTAATAATTATTATAATTATTTTATATTTGATATAGCGCCCCTAAATTGATATCAATGTCAGTAGCGCTTTAACATAAGAATGACAATCGTTTGCCATTTTTACAGTATAATACATACTAATAATATAATATTATAGTACATACATATAATACATACAGAACAAACCCTTTCGGGCTGCTAGTCAATCGACTGGGGGAAATAAAGTTGGGCCGAACCGGGGTTTAAACCCGCTACCAACACTTCCGTAGGCCACCGCTCTACCACTGAGCCACCTCATCTCCAATTAATGTATTTCAATACATTTTATAGAACAGTTCAAATGAAGCATCATCTCGGATGAAAAGTAATGCCATTACTGTTTTTAGACAATTTTTGACCATCATCTATTGAAATCGTGCCTGCATAATTTTTTAAATATTTTTTATTACAATAACCTTTTGCCAAGGCTATCAGCGCTTTATAAAATAAGCCTACCAAAAAAAAAAAATTAAATACCTGTACTTAAATTCCAAGCGCACTGATATATCTTATCCTCTATATTTCCTTTACATATTGTAAATTGGTATCCGGCATAGGTCTGACAGTAAAATATGTATCTCTTTATGAATATAATTTCTTCGATATTTTTTTCACAGCCATTTCGGATCCTTTTGACAAAGAAGCTTCATTAGTTACATGCAATTGTCAAATATTTTAATCTCCCTTACCTTATAACAGAGCTTTTCGCTTATGATCAAGACATAACATTCTACCAAAAATACTAGTAGATATATAGCAATTCTCTCTGACTACATAAACGTATATTAAAATGGTAATACCAATAGATATAGATTGTTTTACTTTTCTTTTTACTATTATATAGGAGAGAGCGAGCGAGTGAGTGAACTATCTATTTCTATGGGTAATACTTTTTACAATGTCCTCGGTTTGCAAGAAACAAAGAAACAAGACCATCAATCAACTGCTTACTTGACGTTAAGAGCATCATAAAAAGAAACGAGGTTCGGTTGGAAGTTTTAGGGATATCAAAAGAAGCAGTGTCCATTAGTAGCCGATCGAATATAGGTGGCATATTTTTATTGCAAAGTAGTGTGTAAGTATAAATACTATTTTACTCCCTGTATTATTTTCAAAGCAACATAGATTATTTAAACGCTGAGCAAGTTGCATTATGTTGTAAATGTTGTCTCATTTATACGATACATTTTAATAATTGGTGGTATATGCTGTTACTGTATTCTTCACAATTACGAAGGGTTTGAGCTGCTGAAGAGATCCAACAAGGTCAAAACAGCATGTTGCCTCCGCTTTTCCCGTACTTTTAGTAATTTACAATAATAGTATGAAACTTCCTTTTTATATTTTTACTTTTCTTAATTGTAAGTTGCATTATAATTTACAAAAACAACAGTACCCGTTCACAAGTTCACATATTTACCCCCTGATACACGTGTGTGGAAGTGCATTAGCAAGAGTAAGTTTGGACGTGACCTGTCAGTCAGACAGAAGAGTGAAAAGAGAAGTTTCGATTTTCATAATTTCTGCGAGCAGTAATATACATATATGTATATGATAAGACATTTTTAATGTAATTTTCTTTTTAATTGTTAGGAAATTATCAAGTTTGAATATAAATATTTTAATCATATTTTTATTTTAAAAATTAATTAAAACTTAACATTATTCCATATTAGGTAACATACCACGCAAGTATCTAGTATACTGTACTCAAAACAAAGAAGACAGCGTAATTATCTTGTCAAATTTGACAGGTGATGGTTTGTTTTATATTATCCGCACTCTGACGTATTTATTTAAGATACTAAATAAATTGATTGTCATTTAATTACTGAATACGTATTATATAGATACTAGGTATAGGTCATGTAATCATCTTAGGAGTATTAGGAGTACTATATTCAGTAATCATAAAGAAAAATGTATTTCACATAATTTATTTGAGTAAACGTTGTTGTTACTTATCGATGTTATACTAAAATTGCTAATATTAGTACAAAGTTAATGTAGATAGGACAAGTAATTGTCCATTCAATTATATGTATGTCACTAGCATAGACATCAGAATAGTTAGGGTTGGAGAAAAACTATGTATATCCTATATATATGGTCACTTTAGGTCAAACTAAATCCATATCATAATGTGTAAGTAACCTACATAACGAAGCCATATATCTTTATATACAGTTTAGCTATAGCAGTATGTACCATTAAAAGCAATAAAGAAGTAGTCATTTTATCTGATACATCTTTTGTGCGCATATTCCACAGTATTGTGATAATCATTAGCGAAATAAAATGGTTCATTTATTTTTATACACGTTTAGCTTGGTCATGATAAATCTATTGATACTATTTCTTTACTTTTGCAGCTCTCTGAGTTACCTTAAGAGCACACTAGTTTTGTTAAAACTGTTAAGCACTTTGTAGGCTGTTGTTCTCTTAATATAGTTCAAACGACACATTACTTTACGACATATTTTCAGTTGCTTATTCAATATCTAAAAGCTTTTACTGAGGTAGTTCACTGTACGAATCGTTTCCAGCAGCAGTTTCTCAAGACCATGAGCCCATGGAAGAAGCGCAATCGTCGATACAATGCTGCTGACGAAGATGATGAGGAGGAAGAGTCGATTGTGATCAAACTCCAGCCGGAAACTCATCCGGAGATCTTCGTGGCCCTTCCACCCGATGGCGGGTGGGGTTGGGTCATCGTGTTCGCGGTCTTCATGTCCTGGGTCATTGCGGATGGAATCTGCTTTACTTATGGCATTCTGCTCATCGAGCTTCAGGAGGTGTTCCCAGTGGCCAAGGCGAAGGTGGCGCTTGTGGGCTCGATACAAGTTGGATTCTTGATGGTCTCGGGTAAGTTTTATAGATTAAGAAACTATATTTTCTGGATATACTACTAATAATTATTAGTAGTAGGGAAGGTAGACCACGAGAACAAAACCCCCCCCTGCCCCCCCTGACAATAAGACCCCATGGCAACAAAATTTTTGCGCCAAATTCAAATTTAAAAGTGCGCGGGATTGTGT
>JAYRBW010101370.1:0-19451 GCA_036023295.1 Invenusta paracnida
GAACTTGTAAGCTGTCGAATTCCCTTAAGACTTTGACCGTAACAAGTCAAACACTTGTTTAAAAAATCCCGGACGTCCATCAATACCAATAAGCTACCTATACCTATAGAAATAAAAAAAACAGAAACAATAATCCGATATAAAACTAATTGAATGAATTATATAATAAATACATTGTGGTAATAATAGTCAGCTAATTTGTATCATGTAACCAGCTTAATATAGACAATTGTTTGATATTAGAATTTAGGGGAATTAGGTGATTACAGGACAGTGAAAGATATCTTCGCATCGATAAAATAGCCAGAATATCATAACTAAATAAACACATAAAATGTTTAGTTGATATAACTTTTCAATACCGGATCGATTATAGAAGCAAATGAATCAAGAAGTATTAGATAAGAATTGAAAATAGTAATAATCACAGTAATAATATTGAATAATTATATCATAATTAAGCTGCTAATTAATGATTAAAGTTATATGGTTTATCTACTAAAGATATAATTTCACAAAACTGTGTGCTCGGCAATGATTAAAGTAATTTATTATCTTCTAAAGACATAGTTTTATTTTAAAATGTGCGCTCGGCAATAATTAAAGTGGTTCATTATCTTCTAAATATTAAATTTCATGGAAAAAAGTGCACTCGGCAATGATTAAAGTTGTTCATTATATTCTAAACATAAAATTTCACGAAAAATTGTGTTCTAAGATAATTAAAGTTATAGATTATAACTTAAAATATACTTATACATAAATAAATATCTGCTTTTTATATATAAATAATTAAATTATAAATAAAATATAAAATAAAACGAACTTACACTACTACAATTATAATTGTTTATTAAAATGTTAATGAAATATTTATAATACTTTTATTTGGCATGCTTACTAGCGTCTGCTTCATATATAGCTAAACATATTGGTAAATCTATTGCAATACATGGTTATTAGTACGTTTTATACCATAAAATAAAAATACTTAATTAATTATTAATCAATTAATGTTTATACCTAATTACATGGAGAATTATATCACACTAAAATGTTTGTTATTCCCAAGAGAAAAGTTGTTACCATATAAAAATAGTGCTGCTAACTAGTTGACTGTGTATTGCTTCGAATTCGATCGCTGAAATATTATAGGTTTTCGTTTCTAGATTTTATGTCTTATCCTATAGAAATCGAGCGAGGAATATCATAATAATATATAGTTACCAACGTGATTTCGTTTTAATGATCTGCGCTTTCAGTCATCTTAGTTGGTTCCGGATATTAAGTTGTATTATAATTTAAGTTAATATAAGGTTAATCCATGAAATAGGAAAATTACCATATAAAGCTTTTTGCAATAATATGCAATAACAATAATTATAATATATTAGGTAATATATGGCAATAAAATACAGCAACCTGTTGAAATAAGAAAGACGAAATTATATATACATATTTAAATTTATAGAAGCGTATCTTTCAAATATTGCGTGGTTCCCATATTGATATATAAATACCGAATAACACTTCTTCCATTGATTATGAATTTGCAAGCATAATATAATTATATACTTAGTATCTGTAGATGTTGTATTGGAAAATAAAAAAAGATTAAGTTACTATACTCATTTCTCATGAGTATTCCTCCCTCGATCAATTTTTATTTTCTCTATACGCTGTAGATATTATAGTGAACTGTTCGAAACAAATTATAAATCTAGCAATTTATAGCATCTAACCTATAGGTATATAAAGGATGAATTTGATTTTTCTATTCATTTCAGTACTTAGCGTTTGAAACATATTTCCCAACAAATTAGTGGTTAATTTTTCTTTTTGGACAATTACTCTTAATGGATAACATTTTTTTTAATCAATTGATTTTGACAATATCGATGTGTATATATAAGACAACATTTTGAACGCTTCATCAACGTTTTTAAGATACATGAGTTAAAGACATTTAATAAATTTGTATGATTTTATTTAAGAAATGTCAAATACATTACATGAATTAATAATAAGGCTTATAAATTAAAAAGAATTTATTAACCCCCTATATACCAGGAAAAAAGACTACGTCGTTTACTACGGAGGTAGTATAACACCCTGCACCATGTTTTAATGTTTATTAAAGCACAGACTACACACACTATTATGCATACCTATATACATAAATTATATGTACTTGAATTCATGAATTTCTATTTCTTTTGTCGTATTTATATCTAAGTATGATAATGAAAATAAATGTTATCCTAAATTTGTAGTTTTCTATATGTACGTTTACGTTTACGATCGGTAATAGAAAATGTAGGTATGATATCTTTAGGCTGCCATTATATCGGCTTGCTTATATCTGCATAATTGAGTTTGTCAAAGGCACTGCTGGAATGCCAAATAATGATGACCGGAACAATTCGGGATAACAAACCCGAACTTCCTTTGAATATGATGCTCCATCCTTTACGCCCACAATATTCCAGTATTTTTCGTTTCCGAGACAACGCAACTATAGTCTCATATGTTCCAAAAAAGAATAAATCTGTGAACCTATTGTCCACAAATAATCCTGATTCCGAAGTCGCTGAAGATGCGAGAAAAAGAAACCACAAATGATTCTGGATTACAATCAAGGGAGATGTGGTGTCGATACACTGGACCAACATATAGTTTCTACCGTACAAACAAGAGATGGCCAGTTGTGTTATTTATGAATCTTCTCAACATCTCCGCATACAATGTTCTTGTTTTGTTTCTTGATATTCACCCTGAATATGAACGACACAGTGGACAACCAAGGAGGCGTTTCCACATCAATCTTGCCAAATCGTTGATCAGAGTTGAAAATGATAACCATCCCCGCGCTCCTCCAAATCCCCCACCTGCCGCTCTTGCCGTTGATAATGGGCCACAACCTCCCAAGAAACAACGCCGCTGCCTTTTCTGTCCTCGGGTTCGTGATCATAAAACTTCAATAAACTGTCATGACTGTGATAAAGCAATATGTCCCACACATGTTATTTCAAAGTGTCCAAATTGTTAAAAATTTGCTCCTTAGACTATTTATTACAAGTGTTCAAATTGTTCAAATTTGTTCCTTAAGATCTTTTATTATACTAGACAAGTTAAGATATACATTTTTTTATGTTTATGAGCAACAAATACATTTTTTTAAATTAATTGATTGTTAGGACATTATAAATGGATTATTAATAAAAAAGATGGAGATTCAAATAGATTAATTGTCTTGGAGTAGTATACCACCTAACTGGTAAACCATGTTCGTATTTTTTTTAAACGTTCCAGCATAAAAAGTTGCGAAAAATGTTCAATGACTTATATAAAAAACTTAGCACAACTAATAGTTAGGAGAAGTCATGTAATATTAGGCTTTAGACAAAACAAAAATGAAAATGACAAAGTCATTTAAATCGCTCTGGGGTGGTATAACACCCCCTGGTAAACGGGGGGTTAAAAAAATTAAACGGATTTTATAATATAATGGAAAGTAAATATTTTATTTTGAAAATTTTATAATAACTTCTTTTTTTCCTATCTCTTATACATGTACCATTCTTTATCTCTTCAATTCCAGATTCCTAAAAAATAACTTGTAAATACGATTTAACAAGTATTTTAATAGTTTATTTTTAACCTCCCGACATAATCTCCTTTGTTATTATTAACTCCGATAGGTCTACCCAGACGTTCTGATGGCTGCTGAGCTGCCCCTGATAGACCAGGAGACCTGTAATCAAGGTTACAAGGGGGCAGTAGCTGCAGGGATGATGCAGTGTGCAGGATTCATGGCCGGTGGCATCGACACTTGTTCTGGTGATAGTGGTGGACCCTTGGTCTGCAAGATCGATCGTAAGTCTTTCGATATAATGATAATTTTCGTGTTCACTTTTTTAATATCTACCTATATCATGTACCTAGTTTTATTGATTTATGACTAGGGATAAAATGATAGATAAAATCATCGAAAGCCAACAATCAATTATCTTAATAGTTGAATTTTTTATATCAAAAATTGTTCTTTTCTTCTAAAAGGTGGGTAGAGGTTGCAGTTCTCAAATCTGTACTTAAATCGGCTCATGGCTTGGGCAATATATAATTTGTAATAGATTCAGCATAATGAGAGTTATTTATATTTATGTATAAAATTATACTACTAAAGAATATAATGCTACTTCTAAGTAGTATAAGTAAGTTAAATTACATTTTAATGAAACATCCAAATAATGATAATTGTCGTTTATTGAGAACGAAATGGGAATCAAAAGTACAAAAAGGAGGAAATGGAAAATAAGAATAAATTAACATTTGAATCTATCAGTTGAAACAAATAGAAAATACAAATGTTAACACATATATAGGTATGAAAATAAGGACAATAAAGGATTCGAACAAAAAAATACGAATAAAATGAACAAAAGTCATAAAAAAGAAAATGGTGAAATGTATCATTTAGAAAATAATTACCAAAACTGGAAACGTAAGAGGCAGATAAATGTAAAAAAATATCAAATAATATACACCAAGTAACTAAAGGTAATAAAAATAAGGAAAGAACTGAGGATATGTTCCCTTTGAGTTAAGATGGAGAGCCATAACATTTTGGAAAGAAGGAGTTTTATCTGTTGTATATAGTGTACTCAATTAAATGTTTTCCGCTTCGAATGATTTTTGAGAAGTAAGGGTATGCAAATGTTTATTTTTTGGCTTCAGCTCTTTGAACAATATCCCAGAATAAAAATGGATTTACGATTTGATGCATTTCGAATTTCAAACCAGGTGCACTTACTATGCCACTAAGCATAGATGCCACTAAGAAGTGGCCTCTCTTAATTTTAGAATTTATCTTGAATCAGATTTGGTTTATTTGCCAACGAGAAGAGGATTATGGACATAGTCAATAATTGAGAGAAAGCCCATTCTAAATAGTTTTGATCTTTGAATGATCACAGTTTTATTATGATTCGGAGGCAGCAAATCCTTTTATTGCAGCGTTTAAAAGTGTCGTTTATTTGATTATCCCGTTTAATATCAAAGATAAATGTAGCACCTGGAATCTTAAGTTCAGTCATATTAGTCACACCTTGGATTTGAAAATTGAGGATAGTGTTCTTTGTTTTTGGAATGACTAAACGTTTAGATCTGTTAAGATTAAATTCAAGTTTAATTGCGTGACTGTCGTTTTGATTATTTCTAGTGTGTTACGCAGTTCCTGCCCGGACAATTCATTAAGAATTGTTGAAATAATGCTAGTGTCATCTTATCTGAATACTTTATATAGGAGATGTCTTTGATCAGATCAGCAGTATACAAAATGAACAGGTAAGGGCCTAAAACTGATCCCTCAGTAACTTCATTCCGCACTTTTGAACTTTTGATTGTACTTCTGTCATGGTCATTAATGACGACAATTTTGGAACCAATTTTGAAGGTAAGTGCAATTTCTGGATGATAACATTACTCCAATCAAATATCTTGGAGTGATTTAATAATAAGTAAGTAAAATAAATAAGGTAATAATGAAGTAGAACGAAGAGAATGAAATTTGTCCTCATCGAGTTGTGAGACAACGTTGCTAATGTTACCATATTTAAGTAAACTATATAGGGAACTTAAGATTTAGACAATAATTGTGTTCAAGAATAAAATAGACACTCAGGAAACAATAATGCACAACGGTATGAAATGCAACCTCTCTCGAGTGAAGTGCATTTATTTATTATAATTTTTTAAATAAACCATTTCGTAAACTTATTTTATACAATGTTGATCGAAAATTTTCATATGGTTAATATATAAATAAATTGCAATAAATATATAATTTAGAAATATATATTTTGACACTATTTATGAATACTAGAAATTGTAAAAATGCAATATTATACATATATATATATACAAATATCATATATGATAATTTTGAATGCATTTATAATTTAAAAAAAATATCATCTTTCTTAAACTTGATGTATAATAGTGTATGATATATTCTATTATAATGTTTTATGAAAATGAATGTCAACATCGTTGATTTAAGAAGCAAATCAGTATTTTGTATAAATATATATAATCATAATATGGAATATATTATGCATAGGTAATCGTCAACATTTTACGTTTCTTATGGACCGACTAAACTAAATATTTAAATGATATATGTATAAAAGATATATAATGTACAAATGTTCTATACTTCTGAACAATACTTTATTTTTAAACTTCTCGGGAAGACAATTTGAATGATACAATCTTTAAATACCAGATAAATTTAAAACCAGAGATGAAGAATTATATTGTAAACAATCCATTAAATGTCTGTGATTTGAGCTCTATATGTTAGCAATTTTAATTTAACCATGTCATTTTAGAATAAATTGCCCGTTAAAAATATAAATTGTATATTTCAAATTTGTCGTCTACTATTTTTTTATGCATTATTTAAAACAGTATATTTAACATTTGTATTTCTGTTTTTGTCCATTTCACACTATTCTATATTAGAAAAATACACACTTTGGGGTGCAACCTCCTGGGGAAATGACTGTGCCAGGCCTAACGCCCCTGGAGTCTACGCTAAAGTCCAGTTCTTCCTCGACTGGATTGCTGAGTACATTCCACAAGACAGCCTTCCTAAACCAGACCAATAAATGTCTTTTTGCTGCCGGCAAATGATCCCAATGATAATAAAATATAGAACTTTACACAATAACGTTCAATAATTATTTTACTACTCATTAATTTAAAATATATTATTTACTGCTATATTCACACTACATAAGTAGCAACATCATATTACATGTGTATTATACGAAAAGATATTCATATTATTATTCATATTTTTACAGAAATATGTTTACTATAACTATTGACAATTTAAAAATGGACAAATGTTGCGATTAGTAGAAAAACAGACATCATTTTGAAACGATATTTACGCATAATATTATTACTTTGATCCACCACATATTTTTTGCTGTCAATTAAATTATATATTGATTTTTAAGAGTTTCCTTATTGCATAACATTTTTTAAGTATATGTGTATTTGATTGATTATAATTTTTCAATTTTTTTATTCATAATTGTTCTTTTTTTATATTAATTGTAAATAAGCGATAAATCAATAATAACTTTAAAGCGATTTTGACGCAAAATTAAACAATTAGATGTCAAGTATACGACAGAGAGTATAATAAAAACTACAATTTTAATAGAGTTTTAGAATAATTTTTGTCCAGTTCTTGTGTAGAAGATTAAACTATAAACTTGTTAAATAAAATCGAAACGATGGATTATATATTATTTCCTTACACTAGCTATAACATTATCATTATGATAGCGTTTTAATAAATTCACATTAATAATCTAAGATTTAAATTCTTAAAATTTAAGAATTGTACATGTTTAAATCAAGAATCTATTAAAAGCGTACATTTTTTCGAAAATATAATATAAGGTATAATCATTCTCCAAATTCTGTATAAATGTTACTGGTTTATCCGATTGTTTTGTAAATGCATTAACAGCATGAACGTCTGTGATATAAAACGACCAAAATAATAAACAATTTTTGTAAATTTTGAGAATATATATATATTTACAAAACCAACGTGATTCGACATGAAATAGTATTAATTTTAAAAATTTCTTATTTCATAACAAATGAAAATTGTTATATGCAGTTATATTCAATTTTAACTTAGCATATTATATATTATTTCAATATATTATTAATATATTTTTCAATGTTAGTTGATATTTTAATTTTATCAACAATACATAATTCAAATATTCAAGAGGATTATAAATCTAAAAATATTATGTTTGATTGCAATCAAATTTTTAAAGCAAATTAAAAGAAATTCATATTAGCTTCTAAAAATTTGTATATATACATATATACTCATTTCTTAAATTAAAATTCATGATTGTACATTGACGATTTTTTTTAGAAAGTGATTTTTGGAGAATAACCTTTATCAATTTGTATATAATGTTTTATCTATAAGAAAATATACATAGATAGTTCAATATAATTTAATGTTGTAACCAAATCGTCCAATTATCGACTAAAATATTTAAGAGATTAAATGTCAAAGTAATGTAAAACAATATATATGCCTATAAGCACAAAGAATCTCCGCCTTTAAACTGCAATTTTATCATACAATATTCAATTAATTTTTTTTAATCAATGTCTCTAAAATTTAAATTATACGAACTAATTATAACTTATTATAAACGGAATAGCAGGCAATATACTAACTGGTGCCGCATATTAAATGTAAATATTTTTCCCCTTTATATTTACCTCAATACACTAAACAGTGTATATAAAAAGGTTTAGTGTTATGTATATATACGCTTCTCGGTATATATATTTATATATTACTCATTATAAAATGCATACATAAAAATGAAGTAGATAAATACAAACAAATGGGTAATATTATGAACATATGTAATATACAAATCAAATTTAAACTTAGTAATTATATGCGTATACACTTGCAAGGACGAAATTTAGATAATTTATGTACATCAAGCTGTTAAAACCAAATTTAAAATGATATGATATACACTTACAGTATACATATAAATACTAATTATTCTGTAAAAAAAGAATGTACAATACTTATTACGGATAGATAAATGACTTAAATCGTAGGGTTTAGTAAGAGATATAATACATATAAGGGAGAAAATATGGTGTTCATAATATTTATATCTATACAAAAGTTAGTAGAATTTTAATATAGACAATACATATAACATAATTTACATACAAATATAATATTTACAGAATAATACTATAGAGAAAAATGGGAATATTTCCTCTCCAACAGAACTCTCACTCATACTAAACATGGCTGCTCGATCAAGTCTAAGTATTTAGTCTTTTTTGACAGTGAGTGGTTTGGAAACCTGCTTCTGTGGTCACCTGGGATTGGTGCTCTAGATCTAGATTGGTTTAAATTATGGCAGCCATGTTTAGGACGTAGATTTTGCTGTGGAGGAGATATGCGAATTTTTTCGCCAGGGCATTTTTTAATACCAACAAACAGGAAGACAATTTGCTATTTTTCATAATAATAAGTTATATTTTATGGGAAATTAGAGCGGATGCAACAAAATTATTTAGAAATTATACCAAAATATTACTACAATTAACTAAAAAGTTCAGCATAGGATATCATGATATATGTGCAAGATTAATAGAAAGAAAAAAATACATGTGTCGATACTCTTCATTTTTACATTTTTCAATATTAAAAATATGTAAATGTGATCATTTCATATACATAGAAGGAGCAAGATAAGCCATTTTAATGTACAAATTACAACAGCCGAATTAGTATATAAAGTTCTCTGAGATGAACCAATAATATATTAGATATATTTGTGTTACTGATACACAGTATGGAGATAAGTAAATATTCATTTTAGGGTAAAATAGGGGGTAAAGAATGTACAATTTTTATGATGAAGATACAATAAGTGTATATAAAAGAAGTATATATAACACAAACTTGATAAGTTTGTATAACGAAGAATCACAAAATCTCACAAATCTAAAGATTATAATGTTCTGTTAATATTGATAAATAATTATATATACACACCATCAAAGATATATATTTTGCATATTATATATAGGCATTTGTATATGAAGTAGTTATATTTAAGACTTATTTGTTAACTGACGCACAAATACTAATAGTGTCACTCGCTTTTAGTTGAACTTGGTGAGGACATTTCTGCCTCTTTTGATTCCGATTGGGGTGTTGGTTCTTTTTCCGGGATTTCTTGAATCTTCAGAGAAAGATTTTCAGGTGTGCAGTCTACACTTAGCGGTTTCTTTTCTGTAACAATGAAAATATTTAAATCCAAAATTATAAATTCGTTCATCTTTGCAGGTTACACTACAATGCAACTTATTATCTATAAATATGAGAATAAATAACCTCAAAATTTATAAATCCAATCATAAAATCATTTTCACATATTCCCTACATAAATACTTTTTCTATTTAGATTTATATATCTTAAAACGTACATATATATGCATATGATATCTAATTATAAGTATTAGTAATTATAAGTATTATAAGTAATTATAAGTATTATAAGTATTATAAGTAATTATAAGTAATTAAAAATGAGTAAAATAACGTAATCTAAAAAAGTTATTCTGAAAAATAATAACACTAGTTTCGAGCATTAATAATTATACTTTAAATACCCAATGCTATATAAATGAAACATTAGACACAAACAACTAAATATCAGTTGAAGAATTTTTTAGTTTTTGAAGGTCAGAGATGCTTCAACTGAAAAAGTTATAGAAGTAAAATTTTATATATTATATTTATAAAGTGTAATAAAAATATTGTTCCACGCATTCAATTAGTTTATAATTTGTTTTTATATAATTCGACATTCAAAGAACTATTTGCAATAAGTGCCAAATCATTATTTTTCAGAAGGAGCGAAAAACAATTTTCATTTTCAATTTATAATCTGAAAATGCAATCTGCGACATAAGGTATTTATGAATTCAAAGAAAAACCTGCACCACAAAAAGTAGACATTCCAAAGTTAGTAAATCATGGCTTACTTGACAAATTATGTTATTAGCTTTGGATAATAAAATTATTTAAAAAAGAAAATGTCACTTACATCAATTAGTTCTGGTTTTATGTGAATGTGATGGTGGATAACAACGTATAAAACAAATTAGTTCTTTCTTTTTTACTATGAGAATCATGTGAGGAAAATATGATGTAAGTGACATATTAATTGTCAATCACTTTAAATATATATTTTTTTTATATAATTTACGACAAAAATAATAATGTCGTACAGTAGGTATTTTAGGCCTTTGGCTTTTGACATCCTTATGTAAATAGAAAAAATATTTAATAATTTCATGAACAAATTTATATTTTGAAATACATAGTATGGATAACACAATTTCACAGAATACTGAACAAGAATTCTTTAACAGCATTCGAAGTAATACAGAATTATTCAGCATAATAATATTGTTAAAAATTATACGTATATGACAAAAACCTTTTCATCTATCTATTAAAAATCGATGTATAAATAGTTCTAAATAGTTATTTTGTCTAATATATCAACACATTATTAATATTATTAATGTATAAATTTAACAGTGTTGAAATATGTAGTTTAAATGACAAAATATGATCAGTTTTGTTAAACTAAACTCACGCTAATAACAAATAGATAGTAAAAGACGGGCATGCTTGATCATATAGTGGGTGGCATTTGCATCACCCTTATGATGAATAAAACGTAAATATACACAAAAATTGTAAAAACACCATAATAAAATAAATTTTAAGTGAAACAAATAAATGGAAATTTAATTAACAATTCAAAAAGATAAGTAATATAATGACAGTTCTCATTAAACTTTTTGTGTATTATTGTGCTGTAGATTTGAAAAAAACAACGTTTCTTATCATTTGTGACTACATTTTTGCACAAAACCATCAGAACAATGTACCTTTTATTAATTTTAATGTCATTATTTTGAGTAGGCAAGTGGAGGTAGACGAGCTCTTCTTTGGTGCATTGTTCGTGAGAGAATAACTTTTTCGTAGTAGGAAGTTGTATGAAATTTCTTGTAGTACAAACAATGTTCATCTTTATTCACATTCATTTTTTCCAGTATAATTCACTAATTCCTACTACATTTTTCTTTACTTTACGAATACAGATGATGTCCGCATATTGCTTCCAATCAAGAATGTATTTTTGACCAATCTGATTGACCACGTATAACTTCTTTTTTTGCAAGCCCTTGCTAAACAAGGCCCTATATCACTTGGTATCTGTACCACTCCTTCCACTTGCGCTGTTTTCATAACTTCTTTCTCGCATTTATAGAGTGCATGGAATCTCCTGCGTTTTGACCATGACCTGGTTCAAAATATTTGATGCAAATTGTTTCAAAATTTTTGCTCCTTTTAAGAAAGTTTAGAAACGATAAAATAATAATACAATCCTTATTTTGACCTATGCAACAATCGCTAAAACTTTTTAATTCTTTTAAACCAGTATTATCCTAACTCTGCAACTGTTCTCAAGCATGAATCTATTTTTCTGGACCATGTTTACCACACCCTTCGTGCTTGAAGAAGCAGGTTCCTTGGTTGGTAGCCATGTCATATGTGGTAAAATTATAACATACCAATCTTGACTTGTTAAATATTTCATCAAGATTAAACATAGATGGGGACATACATCATTTGTTGTAAATCGAATATGACTGATGCAGTTTTACTGGATTCTTTGGCCTGTTCAATTAAACTTCTCATCTGTATATGAATGGCTTTCTTTCTTAAAGATGGTTGCTAAATTTTTGAGTAACAGGATTATCCGAGCTTCTCACTGCAAAGTAGGTGACACATAAATATCTCTTGGATTGATGAAATTTAATTTTTCTTTGCTTGAATATCTTTCTGTAAAACTCGAGACTGTATTTTGTGCCATGCTCTTTTTTTTAATATCCAACATTTTCACACATTGAGATTGCAGAAAGGTACTGGTATTTAGTGTCCTTCTGGACATAATGTGCTTCTATTCTTGAAAACCGATCAATGTGCTTGATGATTTGCAACCAACGTTTCTTTATATTCAAGATCCTTCTTTTTTTCAGATTTACCTCGCTGATCAGGAACTATATGACAGAATGATGTGACATTTTTGAGTTATCGTCCTAAATACAATGCATTCAGTAATATTTAATGTTAATTTACTGCAACACGTAATTTTTCATTTTTTTAATTGAAATAAATACCATCTGGTATTCTGACGCTTCGAAATGACTTCCTTTGTTCTGTTCCGCTTTATTTGCAATATTGAAACTTGTCGGTGGAGATATTCCCGCTGCAATCTTTTTGAACCTAAATTCCAAATTTCTGAATGTAATTGTTGTTTGTATTCATCGTTAATCAATTTGCAATCAAACAAACATCAAATTAGTCGTAGTTCTGACAATATGTACCAATGTCGTTTATATCAAACTGACTATTTCATTAATATCTATGTTTTTAAAATTTACACAATATGTAGAATAGAATACTAATGCCAAATAGGCTAACTTTGCTTTAAAATGGCACTTACGGCATATAGTTCTTGGAACGTCGAATTATACGTTTATTCATTATAAAATTGAATTGACTATAATGCAAAAATATTTTTATTTAAACTTAAGAATACCTATATATTTATATTATAATTTGAACAAACAATTATATTTTTTATTCACGACTTTACTTGAATTATTTTTATTTTAAAGTTTTTACCATATTTAAAATTAAATTATTTAATGATCATTTTTGGCAGGGATAAGTATGTACTTATATAGTTTTTAATCGTTTAAGCCATATATTTGATTAGTTTATGATGAAAAATGAATCGATTATTACATCTATTTTGTGAATAAAATTGAATAAATACGTTAACCATAATTAAGATATTTTTACTGACTATTTGATCACTTTTTAGCATATTATATTTATTATTATCAAGATCACCAGCTCCTTACCTTGACCAGTTCCACACTCGTTCTGATGCCTCATCCAATCTTTGTGTTGGCAGAAACTGCCACAGTACCGAGCTTTGTTGCATCCACTGCAGGTTTCTGAAGCTTTGCGACCACAATTCTGACAATTCTGCGGAATAAAAAGAAGAAATGACAACCTTATATAAAATGCAAAAAAAGTGTATCATCAAACAGAAACCAGTAACATTATACTTCATAACAGTACCTCCAGTTTAAAAATGTGACAGATATATTTTATAATTTAACATCTTGACATTTCAAAGATTAGAAATATTATAGTAATAAAAATGTAGTATAGTCACTGTTGTATGGGGGAAATATTATCTGAAGAAAATATTAACGTTATCTTTGTTTATTTAGCGATGGGCAAATGATGATTATAGCAATTATATCTGTTTATTTCATTATGTTTGTTTCTATTCGATAAACGATATAAGAGAAAGGTGATATATGTCATAATTTGAGGGTAGATAGTATAGAACGTAGATACATAAAAATATAAAAACATACTATGTAAACTGTGACGCAGTGATTTGCATGTTTAAATCATTATTGTTCTAGCGATGAACGTTATTATAAGATGCAAATGAAATATTCTGTAAAACAATCTTCAACATTTAATATTAAATATCCCCAGGCTATTAATGAATCAATACATCTAGTTGAAAGTGACTATGGAATTATGTATACTGGAAAAATACTGTATACTAAAGTAATTATTCGATTATCAGTACACGAGAATAAATTATATGTGGAGCGTAATAGTGTGTACCCATACAATATGATCTACCTAATACGAATTTATTTTTAAATATATTTAATATTTTAAATTAAATACACACATATATTCAGTCGTTTACCAATATATATATATATATAACATATTAATATGCTAAAATTATTTCAATATTATTAAAAAATTATCATTTATGAAATATTGTATTTTTTCTTGTCATAAAGAAGATTTTATTTTGAACTTTGTCATTTAATTAAATTTGAGCCTTTGTCCCTGGATAGTAATTAAATATGTCTCTTGGTAAATTATAAAAATTATGAAAAAATAAACAAAAATTATTAATGAAATATTGTATTTTTCTTGTCATTAAGATAATTTTATTTTGAACTTTGTCATTTAATTAAATTTGAGCCTTTGTTCCGAATAATAATTAAATATGTCTCTTGATATACAATTACTAATAACGATTATTGTTATACCTTTTAAGAGTAGCTATAACTTTGCAATGTATATTTTAAATATATATATATGCATTTTATATAAAAAAGTAAAATACAAATATGAATATGAATGTATTTTAAACTATTGTTATAACCGTAGAAATTAATCATTATGTACATAAGTATGCAAGTGTCTACAATGTCTATAAAGTAAAACAAAGATCTATGGTTATAACTTACGTAATTTATTATGTAAAGAATATGTTTTTATTTAAAAGAAAAAAACTAAATTGGTGAAAATTTAAAATTAAATAATACATTATATTTATTTTATTCCAGGATATTATTATAACAAACGTGATATGTTAACCAAATATAAATATCACTAATAATTATGATTTTTGTGGTAATAAATAGATAAATGATTAAATATATTAAGACTATCAATTAATGATACAGTTTATATTATCAAAAAATATTGCAGAAAATTGAAATATAGAAATACCTATTGCGTTATTTTATTAAAATAGTATTGAAAACTATTTATTTCAATACTACGTTTTAAATAAGTGAGTACAAATCACGAGCCTTTAGATTCAACTCTTAAATTCAATTAACTAATACGTATACCATTAATTTAAAATAATATGCATGTGATTAATAAAAAAAGTGTTGTGTGTGTCCATGAAGGTTACCTCAGCACTTTCCTCTTGGTGTGTAAATAAAGTCATAGCCTCCTCGTGAGCTTTACGTTTGGCTTCTTCGACCGATTTCTCAAGTTTAGATCGTTCCCTTGTCAATGTGTCGAATGCTCGTTCTTCTGAGGCTGCCACCAACTTTTGGAGCTCCATTTTGGCCTGACGCTTCACCTCGCTGACAGCGTCATCTAAACATTTGATTGATTAAATGTAAATTTATTTGTTATGCAAACAATATGTACATGCACATGCATATATTTGAAGAAAATTAAATCCTCATAATTAACATTTTTGACAAATAAATAAATATAAGCATGTAGGGCTAAGCTGGGCTACATGCAAATTGGTAAAACGGTATATGTAACTTGGTTATCAATGAGACCAAATTAGAATTAACTGCGCTGTCCTTCACATCTCTTTTTTGTCAAATCTAATTTAATAGTAATACATAATAAATATGTAATTATTTTCTATATTGAAATATATTTTAACATTAACACAAATTTAAATATTTAAAAGAAAATTATGTAAGAAATTCTACCAAGTTTGATGTATATATACATGCGTTTTTATGCATATTAAAAAAAAGCAAGAAAATTGAGAGAAAATGACAAAAATCGGGTAAATCTAAATCTTTCTTATCTTTGAAAATGTTAGTTTACATATCCGAAAATTGATTCAAAAAGATGAATACTTTTTAAATGGAACCCCAAAATTGTTTGTTAAATTTTTAAAATAAAAATTCGTATATTTAGGCTTAAATTTTTTATTTGATACAAAATAATTCTTTTCATTTAAGAAAAATTCTATAATTAATGTGTGTGTAACGCTTATATACTTATTGCTTTCATTTTATTCTACAAGAATTGTATATATACACACCATATTATAATGATATACACAACGACAAACAACAAGGTTTATACAAATAACTATAAACAAAACTTTGAAACTTTGGCGGCAGTACTTCTCCTCAACAATATTGTGTATAGTCATCTATATGTAGCTAGTATAACTTTATACAAATCAAAACTTATAAGTTTGCGCCAGAACTTCTCGGGTCTTCATCCGCAGTCGGTCTTTTCGGCTACTATTGAAGCTGTCTGTTGCTCCACGACTTTCCCTACTGTTGTGCCTATTTCTAAGACATGTTCCGCGCAGTACAGAAACCGTTCTTCATGTCGTCATATTTGACGCAGCTGTTGAGAGTATCACCCGTAATACATTTAGGCATGCACCGGCGCGGGTCTGTATGAGGAAGGTGACAACACTATTAAGTCAAAATGGAAAAAGGTGTGTTTAGAATCGCGCACAGGGTAGAAACAGCGGGTCGTCAAGCTGGGCCAACATTTGTAGACTGTCTTTCACTACTTGCTATCTGTTTCAGTGTCTAACACTGCATACACTACGTCGACATGTGAGTAGGTACTAGACCGGGTGCTGCATGTGCGCCTCTCGGTAAACCAAAGGAGCCGCGCGCAGTTTTGGGACGCTAGAATTTGGTGATGTCCTGGTGGCTATACGTTGCCGCGTTGTGCCGCAATGAAGCACACCTTGTTGACGCTATAATACCAATTCGAAAGTTAGTTTTTTTTATACGAGACGCCGCTCTTTTCTCTAAGATCTGAACCCCCTTCAGATCTCCTTTCATATAAAAGCCAGGTGGATGGCAGATGTTATGTAAACTATTTGAAATTACTTCGATGCGATGTATGTATATACATATTGTCTGCGTATCGCTCAATGGTAGCAATTCCATCGGGCATAGATGAGATATATGTGGCGCGGCAGCTCGAGAGGGATACACGATTTTCATTATCCTTAATAGTAATTATTTGTTTAGCAATACCTATATATTCTGTAGATACACATATACAAGGGCATAGACTGTCAAGATTGCACTCTGTACGCTAACTAATATATGCAGACCTTCAAACTTTCACAATTTAAGCTCTTGCATATGGTATAGATATGATATTAAAATGAACACATGAATAGTTATCATTACAATTTTCCCTTTTTCGCTACAGCTAGCGTACAAGTATAACTTAACAAATATTTTTTTCAATACTTAATTGCTTGCATATTATACAGTATGTTTTACATTGTTAGGTCGTTAAATATAAGATTTCTAATTTTGTAAGTAATAATGAAATTGTTGCATTGTCTGGTTTTTAAATTATAAATAAATAAATGCTGAGTTCCCTTTAGAGATATTAAAATATATTAAAGTGACATTTTAAATATATATTTAAGTAAATGAATTAAAATGACATAATATAATATCATAAAATTACAGTGAATTTAAATAATACTATATTAACAGTAATTAAGAAATAAACGTGAAAATGAAATATTATATTCCCAATATTAAGAAATATTTTTATTTCAGTAATCAAATTTGAATGTATATTTATATCAATGACTTTAAAATTTGATTACTTGGTATCTTCTTGATGCATTATTGTCTTTAACTTTACTCATATATTTCAGTTGCAAATTTAAAGAATTTACAGTTCCAGATGTAAAGGAGCCTTATACGTTGCATTCGTATCGTCGGTGACAACACATAAGGGCGTATCTCAAATTTTAAAGATTTTTGGTTATTGTTAGAAATATATTGGTCGCATGTCTACATAGTGCCAAAGTCACACAAACATACATCAATTACATTAAATATGTTACTGTGAGAATTGTCTCTCCTGAAAAGTCTTAATTGTTAGGAATATGTAGATACGTCCATATATATGTCTTGTGACCGACAGTATACACAAATTGCGTATGCGGTCACTAAAAAATCTTTTTAAAGTTTTGAATTTACACTTTTTGCCAATTTCAATAGGTACTGTTTAATTATTTTGTTAAATATTAAATACATCAACGCACCTGCGCGCCGCTTCACTTCGTTTAGATCGGCTGCCGAACTCCCGAAAATCCCTGAATGATGTCTCTCTCGGGACAGACTTAGAAGCTCTTCCCGTTCTCTTCGACTTCTTTCCTCTAGCTTGTGTGCGGTGCGGGAAATGTTTGTGAGAAGGTCGGGCAGAGTTTTCAACATCTAAAAATGAGAACAGGTAATGTACAGTTTGTATATAGCATTGCCTCCCAAAATATTAATAATTTAGTTAAAAAATTGTTATAAGAGCAATATATTCCTATAACTAATAGTAGTGGCACAAAAATATACTTGTACTGTATCGTAAAACAGCTCCATATGGACATAATTTAACGCATTCTATGACATAAAATATTCACTGCCTCTAAAATATATAATGACACAGCTGATGTAACCTTCCATTAAAACATAAATTTAAAATCTACCTTCTGAAAATGTTATTTGCTGTAAATTTTAGAAACACTCAATCGATACAATGATTATTCGTTAAAAATTCCAAATCGATATTATAATTACTTCGTTAAGAAACTCCAAATCGATATAATAATTAATTACTCAACTATTTCTACCTCGAATATTATTTGTTTTACTCGATTTAAATTAATATTCATACTGTACGTATAGGAACACATATAAATACATATAAAATAAAAGTATAGCACGAATCCAATAATTAAATTATAAAACGCACGTTTGAAAACATTAATTATAATAATAATAAAATATCGCATGATATAATTATAACAGAGGACTAAATTTAAGTAATAAAAATCGATATTCTGTAGGTGTCATAGTGTTTTACATAATGCCAACTATTTGTGTATTACAAGGTAGCGTTTTGCATAACATAAATGCATAAGTTGTTATACATTTTTAGTATAAAATAGTTGTCGTCCATATAAATAGTATCAGCGGAGCACAAATATCTTAGATATCTCAGATTTTGAGTATTTCCAAAAATGATGATGTTTACTTCCTCAACGTCGTTGGCAAGAATTATATTTCTACCATCCAATGTCCTTGCCCATTGACCGTCTAACACTATCTCAGCTCTGGTA
>JAYRBW010101381.1:0-19451 GCA_036023295.1 Invenusta paracnida
ATGACAACCATCAAGATTAGATTATACATAAATCTTAAAAATATAACAATTATTAATCATTTTAATAACTTAATTGACCAAAAGATTAAATTAACTAGGTCCAATATTACAAATAATTTACAATTAGACATAACAAAGTTCTATTCACCAATGGTATGAACTGTTAGATTTAGTAAATCCAATCTTTTGATAAATTATGTTATTAAAATGATTAAAAATTATCTATAATCTAATCTTGATGGTTGTCATAATTGATTTATATTCTTTATACAATATGCTGTATCCAATGGTATGAACTATTGGATACAGCATATTGTATCCTCCAAGGGTTTGTACCATTTGCAAACGGTATAAACAGTTTACAAATGGTATGAATTTGCTTACAGTACACAACATATATATAGTAAAACATCATAATATTGATTAGATATTATATAAATACATATATTTTTTAAATAAAGAAACAGAAGTAATATTACAATATATTTTAAAATATAAGATAATGAACTATTTAATAAATATACTAATTTCAAGGTCATATACTCTCATAAACAATTTATTAAATGAAGAATTAGTATAATCAAATAAACTTTATATATAATGTAATCATTAATTTAATGTAAATCTTGCTAATACAGCTGAAATTAAGTATATTAACGTTTGACCTACTTTCACAATTACCAGAAGAATAAGCACTTTGTTTACTGAATGAGCTGTCACTTATAATTAATATTTATAGTACAGTTAAGCAAGTTCAAGAATATAAACAATGATTCTTCATTCAAAAAGATCTTCATTTCAGAATACTCCACAAATTTTAATAGGTCTCATCTATCCCATCATTGAAGAAATCATCAATGCTGCCATTTCTGCAATTTTCAGTAACCTTGATTACTACATAAATTCCAGGCTCTTATATTGATTGATATTTTGATTATTCTAGAAATAAAGTCAGGCCATATTCTTATTATGATACCATATGTCATCATATTTGGTGAAGGTATCCTTTGATTGCTTCCAAAAAATCCTTCTTTAGGTTCAAATTAGACTAGTATTTTTCTAGAGTTACAAAAGGACAATTTTCTCCTCCTGTAGCATAAATTTGGCCTCCTATGGAATTATCTGAGCAGCTTTCTCTATGATTTTTTATTGCTGCATTGTATCTAGGAATACCCCATTTTATGTTATCTTCTCACACATATACTTTTGAACTTGTTTTCTTCATTTCTAACAAATTTTTTCCATCACATCTAGCAAAATACAGCATAATATTTAACTATACCTTATACTGCAGCATAACAGGAGCATTGTCCAATATTTGAAGAATTTTAGCAAAGTCTCTTTTTTAATGTAATTTATGTCTTTCATGGAACCTAAACCTTTACTCTTCAGTTGCTTGGACAAACAGGAAAAAACATTGCTTTTTAAAAAATCCCTCTGCATAGTTATCTTAAAGTGTAAATTCAAAGCATAGCAGATTTGTTGTAGGCTTTGATATTTTAACCCTTTCCCTGAAACTTTGTTTGCACTGAGGTAAACATTTTTTTTAAATAAAACTGGAAAAAATATAAGACTTCAAAATTTCACTCAGATTGCATACCTATCAGATGACTTATAATACCATATTTCTTTCATTAAATGCTGCCCTTGTTTAAAAGCCACCCTTGAATAAATACCACATCATAGTGTCATAGGTCTTAAATTTCTTTAAAAAAATTTGGCCTGGAAAGTCTAAAATGTTAAGGATGTGCCTTGAAAAACTTTAAATTCTGTATTATAGTTTTTCAAAAAAATGTGGGCTGTATATTTCCTTTTTTGTATTTTCCAAGAATGTCCCTTCAGAATCCTTGTTTTGTTGCAATGAGCAAATTGAAATTGAACATTATGCAACATTAGTTTATTCATCCATTTTTGTATCTTAGGTGTAAATGCCCCTTCATAATCATTGTATTGTTACAAAGAGCAAATTGAACATTATGCAACATTGGTTTATTCATCTGGTAGTTATTATTTGGTCTAACAGATCAATATTTCTGTAATACATAAAACATAAATTAAAGTAGAGAGGACTGTACTACATTACTTTTGATATCTATTATATAGGATTATCTGATACATTATAATATATAAAAACTTTATTCTCTACCCTTTTATTTATTTTTTTGAAAAGTGCAGGGACCCTGTAAATATAACAAGCAATGATCAAAAAAATATTCAGAAAGACTTATGTTTTGTATACCAGTTAACTACTTATAATGGTGGATTCATGATACAAGTAGCTTCTAGCCTAGCTTTTCATTCTAAATTAATTTTTACTCACAATGTGTTTTCAATCTCTGATGCTACACTCATTATGAGTTTTCCATCTAGAGCTTACATTTATTCTTTTGTAAGCTTTTAAAGCAATTTTATATTTAGTGTCTAGTATAGTTTTTCAATCTAGCTTTAAAAGCTATGTTACATTCTATCTATATTGATAAGTGCAGCATGAATCCATCTTAATTTTAAAAATTTTATTTGGTTTTGTTATTTAAATAGTAATTTTTATAAAATATTATTACCTAAATATGTGAATTTTGTATTAATATACCTAATAATAATTATTTATTTATTGGGTATAAAAATTGTACTAATTGAGATATATTACAATTTTCAAATAATTCTATGCCATACTTGGAGAAAACAGTGATATTTGTATTTAATACTTGTATAACATTGATAATTACCATTGAATTGTTATGGTCATAAAAGTTAACAATATTTAATTTTCTAAATAAAGTCATAATATTTACTTTATAATGATATATAAGTATATCCTATAAGTATACATGTATATGACCACATGGTAACATTTAAAAAGAAAATCATCAATATTTTTAGGTGTATATTTCATTTTTTTAAGTCATAAGTGTATAATGCTATATATTCCACTGATACAAAATAGAAAAGTGTTATAAGTTTAAAAAATAATAATTTTAAATATATACAACTTGACCAGTTGAATTCACTAAATTGAAGTTTTAAATATTCTAAATATTTCTAAAACATGTACACACAAATTTGTTCTCATTTATGTATATCTGATTGTACTATATGTACACTAAGTATACACCATAAAGAATGATCGCCTAGCAGTTGTTTTTTGCAGGTATTTTGAAATATTAATTGATTTCATTGGATTTATATGTAGGTATTAAAAAATAATGAATATTTCATTTCTAATTAATTTTAATAGCAATTATTATTATAGTTAGGCAAAAATGCGTTATGCCAAATAGTGTATATACAGTATTACATAAAAATATTAGCATTATTTTAATTTTATTAATTATGTATACATATTGCATTTTTTTAGAAATCAATCAAATATAAATATTAAAACCAATATTTAAAAGAAAACATTGTGTTATATTTTATTAATCAGTATTTAATATTGAAATGGTATATTTGATTTCTCAAACAAATATCTATGACAAATAAAATAAATATCAATATCAATGCATTCAATAATCAAGTGCTGTACTTATTATTTATATCATAGTATGATTTCATTCTTTTACTACTTCTGTCTACTTGTTTTCTTCATAATTAAATTAGTTTAAATAATATTTAAATTTAAGACATTCAAAATTTAGTAAAGCCCACACTTAGTGACTAGGTAATTAGAATTATCTCCAAGTGTAGTTTAAATATATGTATATTAAACATTTTTTTATTTAGCTAGACAACAATGTCTGCTACTGCTAGAGGCAACAAAGAGCTACAAGAGAAGGCACGATCCCAGTTAGCCAATACCAAGGATCCTCTTGAGAAACTGAGACTACAGTGTTTATCACGAGGTGCATCAGGAATTAAAGGTCTTGGAAGGTTAGTAAACTGATCACATACAGTTCTCTATTTCATCCACTTTTAGTGTTAACATTATTATTAAGTTAACACTTATCATTAATAATTCACTTTTAAAACAATAGTTTAATCTCTATTTTATGGATATGTTTCTACTTGTTGTTATTATTTTGTATAAATCACAATCTTTTAGTCTATTTTTTATTTAATCAAATTATTTCCGCAAATTGGTATTTGTGTCTACTTTCTCCTTATAAATATTTTTCCATTCTCAAATAAAAATGTTGATAGGAAATACAAAATTCGTTATTGATGTATGTATATAGTAGAAAAGATATTAATATAAAATAGAATATGTAAGCTATTTTCAGTCTCCATCAAATTTATTTAAAACGAACAAACAATAAGTGCGTGTGTATATAATCGAAAAATCTTAAGTGAAAACTTTTTATGTTGTGCAAGTTATGAGCTGTGCTAATGAATTGCTTGTATTAATTAGAAATGCTGGGGATCCCTATTTAGAAAAAAAATATGTTCATAACTTCATTATTTTCAGTAATTTGAAAATCATGTACTCGACATTGATAATGTTAGATAATTTTTAAATTTAAATATATATAAAAAATAGTATAATACTTATAAAACAATGAAATGGAGATAAATTCAGTAATATGCAATTAATATATATTCATGAAAACATGTGTATATTATATGATTCGTTTTTTCAACTTTCACACCTAGTCTCTTTAGCTATAAATTACTTTTGATTACTCCTTACAGAACATTTCGCATTATTGATGACGATGGGAGCAAGTCCCTCGATATCTCTGAGTTCAAGAAAGGCTGTAATGACTTTGGAGCTGACCTCACAAAAGATGAAATTCAAGCGATTTACTCTCAAATCGATAAAGATGGTAGTGGCAGCCTTGACTTTGATGAATTCTTGATGGCGTTGAGGGTAAGTGATGTAACAAGGCTATAATAAAAAACGATTTATACTTTCTCAGTTATACTTACACTATACTTAATTGATCATATTAAGTTTATTTACTTGTGGATTAGCTATTGTAGATGTTAGTCTTTAATTTATCTTTTTTTTTGTGCGAGTGTAATTATTGTACAGTTATTATGAATGTAATATGTATTAAGCTTTCAAAATCGCTCAAATAGGTATACTCCTAAGTATATTCATTAATGGTAGAATATACAGCAGTTGGTTAATAAAGATTGTATGTTATACCGAGACATTCTCGTGATGTGTTCTTGAATATGAGCTAAATAGGTTAATGCTATAAAATATTGAAGTGTCTTAATTTAATTAGGTGATACTTATATTTGTACACTTTCAAAAAGTGTTCTTTAGTTGGGTCTATATAAGATAAGAACCCACTTTTTTGTCCAAGAACCGTATGAAAAGTTGTTCGTATAAACTATATTGAAATAAAAGTAGTAGATTTTATATTTTATATTTTAATAGTATTTATGGTTGTAACGGATTAGTCAATAATACGAGTATAAATCAGTCTAAACTTTTTGAAAATTTTTAAATTTATTTAAAAATATCTTGATTGGAAATAATAGTATACAAAACTACAATGTTTGCAGGATTTATATGATCACGGATATTGTTCTATCCTGCATTATTCAATTTATGTAGTCATTTGAATGACAAATAATCAGAATCCTAAACTCGATTCTTTATAGAATTCGAAACAGGATAGCTTCTTATATATGTAAAAGTAAATAGTTTTATATAAAGTTACTTATGTTGGTTTAGTTATATCTATGAAAAACTTGTTTTCTATCTAATTAACATATATAAAACTGGATTATTTTCAATATATATTACAGACGTTATATTGAGAAAACTGATTATATTATTTTTTAAATAATATATAGTTATTAGACATAAATTACTATTAAACACTATTTATATATATATATATATATCAGCAACATCTTTCAAAATAAAATTAAGAAACACACTGAATGACATGAAAATTGGTTTTATTCCATGTAATAATGTTTTTATATCTCACATAAAACATATTTTATACATCTAGGGATTATATATGCATTATAATAGTTTTAATTGCAACTCCATATTTAAAAGGTAAATATATATTCTAATTTAATGAAATACTTATTTATGAAATTTCAGCCGCCGATGTCAAAGGCCCGTCAAAATCTAATCATGCTGGCTTTTCAGAAGCTGGATCGTACCAAAGATGGCTTTATAACGGTTGGTTATTTCTGTTTGATTTTTCTATTTAATATTAATTTTTTACACAAATCTTTAAAGTAAATACTTTTTTAGTAAAGTAATATTTTAAACATTAATTATGTATTGTTCTTTAGTTAACTCATTTAAATAAATAGGCCCTTTGTAAGTTTCTATTAGATACTTCTATAAAACTCACTTAAGTTTGTTAGTTATTATTGTAAAATACATCAATTTAGTAATTAAAACCGTTTTTATGTAATTTACAACTTTGCGCGTATTGATTATTTTTTGGTATGCTTAAAGCACGCATTATGTGATCTTAATTATATGAATATTGTAGATTAAAACTAACCATTGAAACAGAAAAACATATGGTTGCATTGTTTAACTACCTGTATTCCACCCTAGTGTAGACTTTACAATAATTATGTTTAAAACTTTAATCATTATAGCTTAGCCCATTAGTAACCGCACCCATAAAATGTTATAATGTCTTATTTAAATTAAGGAAAAAGTGTAATAATTAAAATAGTATACTTTTTTACATATACATAGAAAATATATTTTATATATTTGTTTGTGAAAACGTGATTGAAATACTAAAAATTTGTTTGCTTAACTTTTTGTACTCATTTTAATTAATTATTATTGAAATGCTTTTGCTGTTGAAAAGATATTTTTAGTTAATTAATATTATTAAAGGGTATTACTTGTTATTTATATACTGTTTTTAATGTTTTATGTAAATATTCACTAAAAATATGTATTACAGCTAAAATACTCAATTTAACCACACATTAAATTATTTAATTTGACACATTTACTATTGCTATACAGAATTATTTATTGTAAAACATATTTTACACTATCCTTTTTAAACTTAGTATATATTTTTTTAAATCTCATTTTTGTATTTGTACTATTACGGTAAAATATTTTCTGAAAATTCTGTACCTAGAGGCGTACATATGTGTGAGCGTAGTATACATGATGCTTACTATAATGTCTATATAGCATTAATTCAGTGAAATAAATTCTTTATAATCAGTAAAAGATAAAGACAAATGTTTTTTAGCGATTTAATGGCACCATTAAATGCATCATGTAATTAGATAGAACTGTCAGAAAATGGGTACGTTTCTAGTTACCCTTTTCATGTAATAACATAATTATTCTATAATTGGGCGAAGTCTTTCTGAGGAAAAGAAATGTTTTTAATGTAATGGTTTAAAACACTATTTTGAAAATGAAATACATACACCAACGTGTCTGAATACCGCTGTTGTGTATAATCTGGTTGCATTATGTATTAAAGTGATGCCAGGATTTCGCTTATTGCATGCTTGCTAGAGACCAAATGGCTACACAAGAGTGCTGATTCCTGAAGAGACTAAACAATATTCAAAGTAAAATAATAATTAAATAACTATCGATTAAAGCATATGAAAATTTCCATTTTAATATAATATAATTTTTAATGTTTTTATTTTATTTAAAATGGTGAATTTCGCGTTCTGAACCTTTCGGTTACAATAACCCCTTAATCTCTATGTGCCTATTTCTATCCCAATTCGTCCGATATAGGTTGAGGATCTGAAGGGTGTTTACAACTGTAAACACCATCCCAAATACAAGAATGGCGAGTGGAATGAAGAGCAGGTCTTTCTCCAATTCCTTAAACAATTTGAAACTCCCAATGAGGCTGATGGCAAGGTGCGTTCATAGGTCTCTATTCAGTAACTGCTTTTTTAGGGACTTAAATCTGTGATGAGTAGAACCAACAATATGCATACATTGTAATGTATCTAGGATAATTTCATAACGTTGGTTATTTAAAGTCAATATTACAAAACCCATTGATTGAAAAAATTATAAAATCAACATATAATTTAGTTCAATAAGTTTAACCTCTGTTTTTATTAAATTATATCCTAGACTGTTGAATAAGGGAGCTAATGTTAGATTAACGCGTATATTTGGCATGATAAAGAATGTATTAGTCAAAGACGGTAAGTTAGATTATCTATCTCACAAATATAACTTTATTTTGTTTAAAAATATAATTATTGTTGGTTTATCTCTCATTATCGACCCCTGTTTTGATATTACATTATGTTGAAAAGTTAATACAAAGTAATATAATTTTGTTGTTATATTATCAATCATGTTATGATTTATTAGTGTAATACTATGTACCTACTATATATCTTAAAGACACATATTTCATTTATATTTCAAAGAGCATCATTATTTAATAACAAATAAATGTTTAAAGAGAAATAAAAAATAGTTTTAAGACTTCATAAAAATATTTTTACAAGTCATATTCTGCTTCAATAAAACTATATTTTGAAATGAATATTTTGAAATTAAAACGAAATTATGTATATTTCGAAATATTGTTATTAGGAATTTTTAAAAGTAAAAATGATATATTGTTTTTCTTAATAATTCAATTTAAACAAATTTTTTCGTAAATTAATAGTATACTATTTTAATGTTTTGATTATATACAATATATGTACTATTGCAATTATAATGTCCAGGTTACCAAGGATGAATTCATAAACTACTATTCCGGAGTTAGCGCCTCTATTGATCAGGATGCTTACTTCGATCTCATGATGAGAAATGCCTACGGATTGTGAGAACCCCGTAATGATTATGATACTGTTTAGCTATCCATAGCTATCTCATTCATCATATCTAATCTGTCATTCTAACGTGACATGGGTGGTATATTTACCTATATCGCGCTCGCTTTGCTCGATTCTGATATGTATATAATGCATAATAACCGCTATCTGTGTAGTTGTTTGGTTTTGGTGAAATAGCTTTTTTATATTTTATTACCTATACTTCTTAATTATCATTTACTGTCTAATATTATAATAATGTATTCTTCCTTCTAAACTTATTATATTTGTGTAAATATTCGAAATATAATTGTAATTTATATATTAAAAAAAAATCGAAATAAAGTAACTTAAGCCTTAAATTAAATCCGATAAATATATTGTTAAGATATACCGAAAACTAAATATTATTAATTTAAATCATATTTTACCGTTGAATACTTATCAGCTGAGTTTGAATCTATAATTTAATTTGGTTTATTACATTTTTATTTGTAACGTCTATATGTTCCTTTTAACTCTATACGGAAATCACTCTATTATATGTTTTATTAGATCATTTGCCAAGAACAAAAACCTCTGTACAACACCGATATTAGGCTCTATAGTAAAAGTTAACCGTGGTGTTGTTTTATAGAAGTAAAAGTACATTTTCTTTGCTTAGCGTTTTTGTTACTAACACTTAGTAATTTATTAGAACTTGAAGATTGATGTGGGAAAGGGGCTATTACGCAAAAATCGACTGTTTTACCTTTTTGTTTGTCTTTTATTTATTGTATTCAAACTATATTTTTACATCACCATCAGATTCTGAATCGTTTTCTACAGGTACTGACTCTTACACTTATTCAAGAAATTTGTAAATATTTTATAAGAAACATAATTAACTTACCAGATAACTTTGAAGGAACTGATTTCATTACATTTTTCTGCTGATTAATTGTGCAACAGTGATTTCTTTAAATGTTTATAAATAATGAGGGCATGTCTATATTTTACTGTTACTTATACAGTGAATAATTTGAAATGTTTTATAATATTTATAAAGATGCACATGACCTTGCTTGTATTAGATATGAGTAAACTATGCTGTAAGTTACTGTATTTGACATTTAGTGAGACAGAATTAATGCCTTAGTTTACGAAATTATATATTAAACTACAAATTTATATAATATGACTGAATATTATATGCCACTTACTTTTAAGTTGTTTTTTATCATTTGGAAACTCTCCCTTAGCATGTAAATATCAAGTATGTCATATTTACAGAAAACATGGGTTTGTAATTAGCAGGTTAGCATATTTCTAGTTTATATATATATAAGAATGTTAACTCATTTTGAATTCCTGTCTGGTAGTCCGTCATATACATGAAATTTTGTCATGTATTTTGTTGAAAGTGTATTATGACTGAAAGAGTTGTTTATTTGAAGGCAATATAAATAATGAATGTATTTGATATTATTTTTTCTCTATATTTGTAACTATTTTTCAGTAGGTACACCTTATCCTGTTTAACTGCTGTCTCGATTATTTTCGAAATGTACATTAATCACGCTTTATTAGATATATTCTGTTTTAAAAACATGACACCTTAGATTTTTTTTTGAATTTTAGTACACAGTGTAATTATAGTTGTATATTATTATAATATCAAAATATTGTATTAGAATATTTGAACGTAGTATAAACTAATGTATAACCTGATTATTTCTACACATTATATGTATATATAAAAATTGGTTTATTTGTTTTAACCATAGACTTTAAATAGAACAACTAATTCAATTAAAGTATATGGTTTTAACTTAATTAGAATAAAGCTATTTTTCATTTTAAACGTGTTATATTTTTATTAGTTACACGAGCTAACAATACATAATTACACCAAAACAATGATTCGTACATATATTGATACGTTTAATATTGTAATACTAGCCTTAAGCTTATGGGTTTCCACGCTTTGCTTTTTTGAATAACACTGCTTGAGGTTTTTGGTACTTTTTCAAAGTTGTTATTTCAGATTTTGGCTTTAAACACTTTATTTTTTAATTTGTATTATATAGATTAATCATATTTATAAATGTTCTATTTATTTTTACATTGAACATGTTATGTATTGGCCTTTTTATTATTTATGCTCATATACAATATACCTCAACATAGTATAATTTTAATTATTTATTTCAGCCTTCTCTTTAATATTAATATATAACTATTTCTACTTAATAAGCGCGCGTCCATGTAAAATTTCTTTCAAATATATGTATATCGACTTGTGTAAACATGATATCCCTAGAAAATGTTATTTGTACATTTCTTGGTATATTATAAATAAGGCATCTGTTCTGTCTAGATATTATTTACACGTATATAAACTCAACAGGATATTTCACTAACTAACATTTTTAGACGACTTCCATATGCGTACATGTATATCTTATTAGTTTATTAGTTCAAAATCTAAATAAGGGTATATAGTGCATTTTTAAAACTAAAATGTTGAATCAATTTTTTCTTTTTACACAAAAGATAGCAAAAGAAATTAATTGGACTTATTTGTAATATTGCTTTATATATTGCGCTAAAAAATATACCAGTTAGTATTCAAATTTTATAATAATAAATCATGATGTTGATGTTTCTATTTTGCCCTTTGAAGTATATTATTTATATTTAGATAATTATAATAGAATATCATTTACTGTTCGTTAATTATTTATTTTTTCGTATCTATTACTGCACATGTAATTCACGTAATTTTTTAAATATAAAATAGTTGGTATAGTACCCAATAAATTGTATTTACATATTTATTGAGTAATATATCGTTTACATTTTATTGACCGACTTTTTTTATTTTTTACTCTTTAAAGATTATTTTTAATATCTAAAACGTTTATATTGCAACATTTCTTTCCACCTCCATTGCAGATAACTAAAGACGAGTTCATGAACTATTATTCGGGTGTTAGTGCTTCGATAGACAGTGACGCCTACTTTGACTTGATGATGCGTACCGCTTACAAAATATAACATGCATTCTTCATTTTCTTTTACTATTCAATTCTTACATAATATACACATTTGCGCGTATGTACATACATGCATTTGCCTTGATACACCACATATTAATAAACGCCTCTCTTAAATTGTGCACATTTTAGCCGAGATTATTTTCTTAGATTTGTTACAACCGATACAAACACTATTTATCTCTATATATCAGGTTGCTGAATGTGTTACATCATATTGTGATAAAAACATTCTTATCAACTCTTTCCGTCCCACATGTACTGTTCTCATTTATCAAATCTTAACATTCCTTATTTATTATAGTTTCTGTTCTAATCGAGTTAATTTTGTGCAATTTGTTTTTCTTATAGGTTTCTATGAACACGATTTTTGTGAAATAATTATTAATAACTATTTTTTCCTTTTTATACACATTAATATGCTGATTATGCCTTGCAATGCACTGAAAATTTCTGCTTTTAATTCTTTGATATTTTCTTTTTTTCTACTCAAAGGATCATAGTCAAAATACGTGCAATATTTAAGCAATACTATTATTGTATATGTATCTTTTCACTTTTTATCTATTTATTTCGTATACATTATGGTATATACAGTATATCTACTCATATATTGTTGCAATTTAGGCTTTATATATCTTCGTCTATTACTTGCTTAAGCTGTTGCCACCCTGTTGTTAATGTGATCGTAATTTTTATTCAGTTAATTTACTAAGTTGTATGCATACTACTTCTCTTTTATTTTCTGTTTTTATTAATATAATTATTTATTTATACAAATTTTGTATTTTGGATATTTTGTTTGGTTTGTTTAACCATTTGTTAACACTACATTGTTTACTGCATTTTAATGTTTGTCGCATATTGATTGGCGTTTGTTGATTGGCATGTATATTTAAATTACATATTTAAAACGATTAAAAATACATTTATACCATATGTGTAAATTTAATTAAATTATCATAAGCTTGTACTGAATTGAGTTTACATATACTTTTCATTTCATCTTAAAATATGTTGTTGTTAATTTTAAAAATGTCAATACCATTTTATAGAGAAAAGTTAATTTTTTAGTATTTTATTACTGAGAATTTTGTGTAATTCTGTTATTGTTCTAAAATGTTTATGAACTATACTATAAATTTAATTATATAGATAAACACTTATAGCACTTAAACTTTTATTACGAATACGTTGGGGTCCTAATAACAAAATTCCGCAATAACTGTATAAAAAATGATTTATAAATTTTGATTAACTGACATTCTAAGACGTTAAAAACTACTAATTTAGCTCTCTGATTTCAAAAAACTGTTTTTGTTGGTGAAGTAGACACATTTATTTTATTTTAATAGACCAACAACGAAAAGAAATCTGGTGAAATATGTTTTACTTTTTTTATTAACTGAACTCACAAGTAGCTTAAAGTGTATTTAAATATCTATATAAATCTTTAACGGTTTTTTTTTTCAAATTTATTGTTTAGTACTGGAGATATCATATATTTCAATTAAGTAATACATATAATATGATATCAAGTTGAGGGAGGAGTTATAACTATCCTACCTTTTATTGTAGTGTAATAACTTCATCATGTATTTCTTTAGTGAAAAACTTAATTATATATGATTATTAAATTATTCCCCTTTGTGCGTTTAATAACAAAAAAGTGGTAGTCTGAACGTCTTCACTCAAACATTAATGCGATGAATACAAAGTATCATTAAACCTTGCGTATAGCCATAGGTATAGATATTATGTAATGTTTGAATATCAAATAATTACCTTTTTAAGGTTATTCAAAGTAGTATTCTGATAAATCGAATTTTTTACACCTTTATAATCATAACTATTTATAGCTGATACATTATCTTTGGATAGCTGTTAGAAATTGCTACATGTATATATTGTGTGGTTTTATAAGTTTTAATGCACGGAATATATAGTTTCATATTTAATAAATTAGCCCATATATTGTGTAGCTACATTATATATTAATTTTATGAAATAAATTAACACAGGTAGTTACAATTTCGTGAGGAAATAAATCATTTGACAAAACTTGTGCACACGCTATGTGATATATTTATTAACTTCTATATATAATGGAGATGATTCCAGTAAAAATGTAGACATTTTCTTAAATATTTAGATCGAAGAATAAAAATCTTAATTGTCTAAAGAAGCCATTGAACCCCTTAATAATGTGTTTTATTATTACTTTTAGGAGACTATTTTTATAAATTGTAGTTTTCTATGGTATTGTTACTTTTATGACATTATTTATATTAGTAGTTATATTTCAATTGTATATTTCTTTCGATATCAGACAGGCTATGTAGGTATTTGAAAATTTCCATAAATGTTTCAAGTAACAATAGTATACAAGCATGTTAACATCATATTTAAATGATTATAAGAAATACGATATTACAAAATATTAACGTATACATAGTGACATGTTCCGAAATGAAATTTAAAAAGGATGCTTGTTTATTCATTATTATACATTATTGATCGTAAGTTACTTGTATTTATATTCTTAATTTTGTTTACAATTATTAAAAACAGTTAGAATACATTAGGTGTATTATTTCAAGAATAGTAAAGGAAATTTATTTACAACGATCGTTTTATACGTTCAAAAAAGTAGTTTATATTTTAATTGAATATATTCAATATTTATATATAGCTATACTTACATTGCCGACTCTTGCTGATTTTTATTATTTCCATTTCTATTTAAAAATAAACTACAAAATAAAGAGAGCATCGTATAAACTTTTATCAATTATTAACAAAAATCCAATTTATTTCAAGACTTTATAGAGAATGTTGGAAGTTGACTGGTTGTTGTTAACTGTATTCTTACTCTTTCCATAATGAGCCGTTTGTTTTTGTTTTCTATTTTTACTCTTATATAGATTGTATGTAACCTCTTACTTCCTGCACTCTTTTCTACAGTTATTCCACATCTACTACTACTTAGATCCTCACATCACACATCTCTCTCATTTCTCCCCATATTCTCTAGGTATAGTAGCAGAATTTCTATTTTTCGAGGCATCCCTTCGTGATTCGTTAATGCGCTAGCCAAGCGATAGACAGCCAGTAAAAGAAACAGCAGAATAACTTTTGCAGACTGTACCTCAACTCTGTGTCATGAACTACACTGTAAAACTTCTCTCAGATGTCCTACTTGACAAGTGAGAGAATTTCTTTTTTCATTTCTTCTACCTTCTAAAATTTCTTTTATAAGACGACTATTTTGTGTAATCGTTTACTACATTTGGATTCTAGACTGTTATTCTAGATTATGTTTACTTCTGAACCACATGTATATAAACAATCAGGTGACGACGATGATGGTAGAGCTGTGTTGATATCTTGAATTCAAGCATTTATACATAAATATCATGTAGTCCATTAATAACAAAACTTGTTCTTGTCATTTTCAATCTCCGGTAGCCCCGAAACAACAAGCATGGATCCCGATAACGAGGAAATCGACGACAGTGGAAGCAGTATAATCGTCGGCATCTGCGCAATGGCCACGAAAGTGCATAGCAAGCCAATGAAGGAAATTCTACGTCGCCTGGAAACCTTTACCTACATTCAAGTCATCATTTTTGACGAGACCATGATCCTTGAAAGTAGTCCCACCATTTGGCCCATATGTGACGTCTTTGTGAGCTTCTACTCGTACGATTTTCCTCTGGAGAAGGCGATTGAGTACGCTGAACTTAGGAAGCCTCATCTGATCAATGACCTTCGCTCGCAGTACATTCTGATGAACCGCGTGAAGGTGTATGAACAGTTGACAGACTGGGGCATCCCTGTGCCGCGCTATGCGGTAGTGATGAGGGATGATTTGGGACAAGTACTCCCCGGGGTGAAACTTGTCGTACAGGATGATGCTATTGAGGTGAGAAACCGGATTGTTGGCAATTTTGCAGAATTATTTTAAATGGTTAATTAGTATTACACAAAAATGACAAAAAGTGTATTAACTCATATCATAAACGAATTGAAATAAGCTTCAAATGTGACATGTTTAAACTCTTTTAAAATTAGTGTCTAATTTTAGTTGCTAATTTAAAAAATAATAATTTGAATCATTTTATTATATCAATATATGAAATATTTAAAAATTATAGCTGTTACAAATATGCCTAGAAATATATTAAAAAGATAAGCATACAACCTGACATAGGCGACGGTTTAAATTTTGTAGTTTTTTATTTGTCTATAATTGTATATTCATTTTTACTGCTGTTCTTTACCCTATATTAATGAATAATGATCCATTCAATTCATTCCATCTGTTCCTTAATCAATAAATACTTACCCCAATATTTAAAGACGAAGGAAATATAAAAGTTTTATTGACATACCCTTTTTTTACATCGTCACAACTTTTAGAATATTTTACTATATTTGCCATCACTGCTAGTCAACGTTTTATTTTAAATGGATGTTAGTAATTAAGTCAAATTAGTTGCTACACAAGAATAAAGTTGTATTAGACACACATGAAATATAGATTTTCGTAGTAGAATTTGAAATGGGTTGTTACGAGAAAGGTTTTAAGTTGTCAATTTTTATCAAAATTATTTAAATGTTTTACTTCAAAATAATTGAGGTAGTATTGAAGAAGTATTCTTTGAATACCATTAAATATGCCCTCATTGTTGAGAATATAAGTCTATATCGGTTAAGGGAGACACATCGTTACAAGAGCCACCGCCGCTAAAAATAAATGATTTACTTTCATGTTTTTTTTAACTACAATTTTTATTTCTGTATTTACGATAATTTAGCCTTTATACTAGAATTGTAAATTATAATTATTCCTGCTTTTTAGTGATTAATTACAAATTTCTAATACAAAAATAATTTTACTTACAAGTAATACTACATATATTTCCTTCATATACGTATATGACAATAATGAGTACTCTCTTTAGCTTATACATTGTTAATTATTTTTAATTACGATTATTGTTACAGATTTTTGCTTACTATAGAAAAAATTGTTATGCATATATTTTTAAAAAGACTTCTCATTAATAGAGCATTTATTATACAACAAATTGCAAGCTTTTACAGTTATTTATTTTAATAGTTTTATTAAAAAGAACCATATGTTTTCCTCTTGTACAGATATACATTTTACTGTGGTTCACTTCTTGATTTGACATAAATTTTGGTACTACATAGTATTTTCAATTCAGGTAATTGTCCTATATGTTTTGTTCATTTATCTGCATTTATGTACATTTCTTGTACCACATGATATGCTGAAGTCCTAGACTTATTTGCGTCTTAAAAGCGCTAATAATCTTCCTATTTAAAAGAAACTGTACATATAACTAATCAAACAACGTCTTGTACTTAGGTACAAAAGAATATTATTACTATTTAGAAATTGAGTAATTTATACAAATCCCGTGTAGGTACCCTCTTTCAACATAATATACGTTAAAATTGCAACTGTTTTGTTAAATATTTCATAATAAACAATTGCTTTTTTATAATTGTATGAAAAAACGTTCTTCTTATAAATGTTAATAATAAGAATTTATAAAGTGCACATTTAATAAACAAATACTATTTATAACAAACAATATAAACACATATTTCTAACTTGTTTCATGATCTTTTAAACTCAAACCTGTTTAAACACGGTCTAAGTTTATTTTATGATTAAGTTTCTCGTCTTGTTTATCATTACAACTAAATGAGGTATTGAGTTGCACTATTGCCGCTTTTGTAAAATGAAAAAAATTTACTGTACGAAAAAGTATTTATTAAATAAAATACTTGAACTTTCACTAAGCCTCACGCTTGCATAATCATCTGTGATGTTCTATCAACGCCATGTTGTGAAATCCCTTAATTTATCAGCCAAACAGAATTACAATAAGAACTATATATATATATGAGAATAAAGAAATGTGTAAATCACTCTGGTTGATTCTTAAATCCGTGCTGTTCAAGCACCCTCTTTCAGAACTTTGCTACCTAAGACTTTTTTTTAGAAAAATGTCAAAAGTTTACTATTATTAAATGTTTCTTTTTCGTAACAATCGCAGTCCTTCTTGCTACACTACCATTCTACTGTGAATAAAATTTGCGTTATATCAATTGAGTGACGTTTCTGCTGTGGAAGTTGAAACATTACTAGACAACATCAATCCAAACTCTTATACACTTTAGACCCAGATTCCACTTGGCTAATCAAATCTGCTCGAGCTCTTTCGACCAAATTATTTGCCGTAATTTTAACTCCTCTCTACGACATGACTTTCTGTCATCCTCTGAGAAACGGGAAGTAATCACAGCGTTATTTAAAAAATCGCAAACTTTATCTTCCTCATCGAAATGTATTGAACGTATTTTGTCAAAGCAAATCAATAAGTAATTGTTAATAAATACATTTTTCCGCTTACCAGTCAGCATGCTGATCTAACCAATCTACAAAAACTGCCCTGGGTTCACAATAACAAGTAGTAATAGCACACAATAGGGGTCTAATCAACGGTGTTATTCTTCTTATTTAGATCTCAGCGCAACCTTTGATACCGTCAATCACAACGTTTCGGCCATTACTTTAAATTCAAATGTTCTGCGATTGATTCGGGGTTCACATCTTAGCTATTTGATGCCAACTGCTCAGTCTCGCATATGAGTTCAAAATAATGTGCCCGCTTTCTCCACCGTCTACCCAGAAGATCTTCAACTGCTAGTACCAGTATATATCTTAACTGGCTACACATTTTCTTAGTTGAAATGAATTCAGAGAATTTTAATCAATAATGCCAGCATTGGACCGTTCGCAGTTGCAGAACTATGACGCATGCAGCAGTTTTTCCAAGGGACATTGAGCTTACGGCCGAACGTTCTATTTTACAACGTGAACTTTCCATTTCCCTTTTTTTCTCTTGTACGCTGAATACCATTTTAAAAATTGTGCTTAAATAGGCTATTACTACATATTACTAATTGATATGTCAGTATTTATAAGGGAGATTACTGATTCGGTTAATCCACTACTAAAAAAAATATAGACTATATAGGAAAATAATTTAGATTTGCATTAAAAGAAAAGCTTAAAGGTGGATTAAATGTCAAAAGGATTACATGTACTTCTTTAGTACATATATATTTGTAGCCCAGTGACTTGTCGTGTTGATTTAAGCCACTGTAGATATTTTTACACAACTGTTATTTATCAATAATAAATATTTAATAAGTCATATACTGATTAATAATGTTAATTTTCTACAACTCAATTTCATACTATTATCGTTTTGCCTTTTTTCATATTTGATATATACACAGAAACACCAGTTAACAACACCAACGGAGAAATCCTAAAACTGTTCTTACTAAAATTATTTAAGTTTTAGAAGTAAAAATATAATTTAATCTATTAGAAACTATTTAGCTCTCTCAAATCTTATTTTTCATGGTAAAATATAATATATGTTATACATATTTATATAATATATATTTTTATATTTAGTATATATATACTAGCTTCGGGAGCGGAGGGAATGAAAATCTTCCACAAACTCTGTAACCTGATATGGAATAAGAAGGAGTGGCCAGAAGATTGGACAAAAGTCGTTTTCATTCCATTGCCGAAGAAGGGCGATACCAGGGAATGTCAGAACAACCGAACAATATCCCTAATATCACACG
>JAYRBW010101392.1:0-19449 GCA_036023295.1 Invenusta paracnida
ATTGGTCGGAGGAAAAGGGGGGGGGGTCTTTGTTCTGGAAATGCGTAGGCGCGTGGGTGGAGGGGGGGGGTCTTTGTTCTCGAAATGCGTAGGTGCGTGGGCGGAGGGAGGGGGTCTTTGTTCTCGCGGTCTACCCTCCCTACTACTTTTATTCTTTTAACCTTATTATCACTAGACTTGCCTATTTCAATTTATAGCATTTAAAATGTGTGAAATAGTGAACAAAATTACTTTATTTAACTTTGAAATATCCACTTAGATTTATACTTAAAAATAAAGAAGGTATTAAAAAATTACATGCATACAGGTTATCTAACAGTTGTGTACATGGCAATGAACAATAACAACAAAACATCGATGAGTATAGTCAAAAGAGAATATTTCCTAAATTGGTACACTGCGGTATAAATTTAAAACTATGGTTGTAAGGGTTTTGATAAATTTCAGGATTAATAGAATCCATAGATTCTAATATGATTCGCCAAAGTTTCCTCTTTCGCACTTGTACCAAAGGAATTCCATCCGCAATTGAAACTTGAAGGTCCCGTTTGGTGCAACTGCCAATCGCCTTTTGATTTTGAAGAGCTCTTTATATATACAGTTCTAAAATTAAATTTTATTGGCTTAAATATTGTTACCATGTTTTGTTCTGTTACTCTAGTAGACATTTGGTTATAACATTGTTTACTATAGTTAAAAAAACAAAATACCCTTTTTCACCACGTAACAACAAATATGAAGATATTGTTACCATGTAAATTATATTGTAAGATTCATGCTGAATGGAAACTACTTTAGTTTTAGATTAGTCTCAATTTGATTTGTGATAATCTCATTTTGATTTGTAATATACCAAGTACATTACGTTTAAATATATTTTGAATTACTGGCGTCCCAATTTGAACTTTGATATTCTCACATTGAATTTCAATTTAGCAGTGTGAAAGTCAGGTGTCTTATTTTATTTGAAATTGTTCATTTATAGTAACATTATTATTACACAAGTAATAGCAAATTAAGTCGATATAATCGTAGCAGATAAATATAAGTATATCGATTAATAATACAATCGTATTAATCATCCAATAGAAATTGGAAATTATTTTTCGAATAATAATAGATTATGATGCTATTAAACTATTTACGGATTACTTCTGCTGTTACACCAAACACCTTTTTGTATACATGATGGAGTGTTCTAAAGAAAAGTTGTATTTCTTGATAGAATCTTTGCAACGCAATAATATATAAATGAAACAGTAATCCATGACATTATCCGTACAGCTTGACCCGAAGAAAACCTTAGTCTCCGACAGATTCAAAGCCTTGTGAAGGAATTCAAAGATGGCACTAGAGTTGCTTTTCATAGAGCAGTTGGGTCTGAAACACAAAAGAGTGATGCCAGATCGGATGGTATAAAAAGGGTTAAGGATGCATTATCAGAAGATAACACACTGTCCATACGACATTTAGTTAATATGACTAATCTAAGTCATGCTATGTTTCAGCGAATCATAACAGATGACCTCGAAAGGATATGGATGGTATCGACTTGGGTTCCTCATACTCTATCCGTCAACAATTGCATGGAAAGGGTCAGGCGTTGTACAGATTTGAATCTCGTTTGCCTGTTTCAAATTTAGTTATAACTGACGAAAAGTGGTTCTACTGCCGTAAACTTCAACCGAAGAAGAATATTGGATCATGGAATACACCAGAAGACAAACGTCTGCAGACTGGTCGAAGGTTGACAACTGAGCGCAAATTCATGGTTATTATGGCAGTGTCTCTTCGAGGTAATCATTATTTCAAGATTGTACGAGAATGCATTGACTCAGATGTCTATATTGCCTTCCTTCATGAGATGGGTGACTATTTTACAAGACAGCAACATCATCCAATTCTCTTTGCGAATATGTCTCTCTTCCATGACAATGCCAGACCACATGTGTCAAGGGCCACAGCAGATTTCCTTGCGGGTAAAATGTCACTCTGATCAAACAGCCTCCTTACTCTCCGGACACAAATATGTGCGACCGTTTCGTTTTCCCAAGGTTGGAGTCGCTGAGAGACAGGCTTGATTTTGTTGATCAGGATGACATTGAGACATTTCTCAAGGATGAATTGCCCGCGTTCACTGGTCCAATGATGCGCAGAGCATTTGAAGAAAATGAAGACTGACCTCCAAGCAATCATCAATAATGGTGGTTATTATATGTGAAAACATTGTACAAAACTATTGATATTGTTTCTTTATTACTTGTGTAATTTTAAATAATATTTGTGGTAACCGAAGTTAGAATACGAAATAGAGAATATGCAAAAGAAGGCTTTTATTAACTTGAAAACATGATGCAGTTATAACCGGAGAACAGGTACACAACATAATATATAGTAGACAGATCTAAGCAAGATATGTAATATGAATACTGATTAAAACAACATAACATTATTCAGATAGAGCGATGTTACGACTACTATGTAATTATACATGAAGGATAATATAGTTTAGCGTATAGTAAAACAGAATATATAGTGAACAGAAGTATAATAATATGTAGTAATATAGCACAGTTATATAAGTATACAAACTTAAGTGAAATAAAATGTTTTTTTATAAAACTATTGTAATTTATTTATATTATATGTAACATAGCTTACATTTACAAAACAATTATAAGAAATGAAAAAGGTGAGAATCCTATATTTTTATGTATAATTACTGTATACTATGATCATGGCAGGGTAATACCTAGCCCAGTCCACCTTTGAAAAATTGGTATTACAACTTTGCGTTATGTTGGACAATCTCATTTTCTATTAAAATTCACTGTTTTTTCTAAATGTTCTTATTGGTTGATACCTGGGGAAGGTTATAGAGGGGTTAGACAAGAATGCAAGAGAGACTGTGTATTCACAACCGGGTTATAACTAAATCCCTGGTGGCATTGCAGTTTCTCTCAACCAATGGGAAGGAGGATGCCGTAAATAGATTTAGATCAAAAGGACATTCGGTATACCTGCAAGCTCTCTTAGAATTAAACAGTTACCTAAAAGTTTTTCGTGCTTATGATCTTTGTTACCAAGTTACAGAATCTATTTTCTTAACCTACTGCATACATTTTACTAATGTACATTGTGTACACTTTTATAGGTCCAAAGTACATTTTCATATTAGAATAACTTCCAGTAATACATACGCACATATTTGCAGTTCTAAAAAGAAATATTATTGTGAAACATTGGAAATTCTATAAAATCTAATTGGTTAATGAATTTCATTTTTTGCCACAGGTATTTCTAAGAGTAATAGATTATAATAATTTGTGTGGAAATTCCCCAAACTCAAATTAGCCAATGAATTTTACTCTAGAAGCATATATTTTTTAGTGCAATCATTATTGTTGTTATCAAATCAGTTTTCTACTCAGTTATAAAATATAATAATTAAGTTATACTAACTAAATTATAATAACAATATCTCTAAAATCTCACAACTATTTCTTTATCAATAATAAGGCAGTGAAAACAATCAAGATAATTGTTAGAAAAGTGTATTAATTATAAAAATTAATATGTTACGAATTACAAAATCTCGTTAGCTATCTGCTACGATTTAATTGATGTAATTTGACCTCAATATTTAATTAGTAATTGTATGACCAACTATATACGTATTTACATACCAGGAGTCCAAATCTCTTCACATCTCATTCCAAATACTAAAAATCGCGTTCCAGCCGGCGCCCAACCGACCTCTTCAGCTGCCCACCAGACAACACACTGAATCTTTTACACTGGACTCTTCTCCCATGCAGATTTTCAAATCACATTTAAACAAACAACGTCACACCATAATTGGCCACTGCGGCTAAACTTTCACAACCATTGATTAAACCAAAACACATTTTATTCAACACATAATTTGATCCATATCTCGTAATCAAAAGACGCACCGGTAGCACAAATAACATATTAACGTATCATGGTCGCTCATATCTGTGGGAACAGTACACACATATCCAGTTTAATTAGTTATTTAAATGCACAGAATTTTACAAAGATAATAACATTATTTACTTAATAAGTTTTTATGACTGCCCTTTTAAAATGAATTTATTTTTATATTTTCTCAAAATCTTTTTTTGAATGAACGCTTTATATAAACTGTGATATTTTTATAGTGTTATATACCTACTCTTACATTCTGTTATTTAATGAAATATTTTGTACACGAATCTATTTTTCTAACTCTTTATTTAACATTTAATAAAGTACATTTTCAAATAAACAACGTCTTCTTTTTAGGAGGATATTCCTGGGATAATTGGGGAATCTGGGTTCTCAAAATTGCACTTTGCATAGTATTTAATGCACACTTAAAAACTCTAAGAACTCTAAAACGCAAAAAAATTAAATTAATGCTTATTTCTTCGAAGAATGTATATAGAATTGGCGGATAACTTTTGCACAAATAATCAATAATTCTAATTAAGCGGAGTTACCGATGTATTAAATTAATTTGCGTGAACCTGATGCAGCAATAGATTACATTTAATATGATATTTGTTATGTTGTATGTATAGATAATCTTTAAAAAATAATAACTATATATACATTTGACATAAGTATGTGACTTTTGAACAAGACTTCAATATAACACTGTATTTCTATGAATTAGCCTTACGGTTGGATACGAAAACCATCCAAATACTAATCAAACTGGTTTGCCCCTTGATAAACATCTTTGCACTATGCCTGCCGAAATATGGAACCATCGCTTCATCCATTGACAGAATTGTTTCGAAGAAGCCGAACTGAAAAAATTTCTTATTTAGTATATTGAGACATTTCCGAATTTTGAACATTTTGTCATTTACGTTTATTTCTTCATTATTGGCCAAATGAATATTGCGCTTTACTTCTCTGTACAAGTTTCAAGACATTTTGAAATAGAAATAAAATGTAATGAAAAAACGAATGCAAAATTCTTTTCTAGACTCCTTTTATCTTATCTATATAGGCACCTAATATATAAGGATACATGGGAAGTTGAAGGATGTATCTGCTATATTTTGCCTATTATATGTATAGCTTGTATCACCACCGGTAAATGCTTGTCATATAAGAGTTTGCTTCTTCAAGTTTCAAAATAAATAATATATTGAATATGTCCGTATACGAATAAAATAAGGAAATAAACATAAGATTTAAACTTGGATTAATATTTTCATATATTCGCCAAGTTTAAATTTGAAGTTTATTTCCTTATTTTATTCGTATACGGATATTCAATATATTATATTTATTATAGTCTATTATTACCTACCTACGTATTCGTTAGCAACAATAAGTCAGTAAGTATTAGTTATCAATAATAAACTAAACATACAACCACAGGTCCCCGATTCGAATCCAATGATTGATAACTTTTTGAAATATCTTTTTTTATTGTTTTTATATATTATTTTGTATTTACACAATTTAAATTTGATTTTTTAATTAATTTTCGTTTTATAAAATATAATTTATTTTTTTATATCGCTATTTGCCAACGTTGCGTTAACGCAATACTACAATAAAATAGTCATAATTGCGGACTATGAATTTTGATTTTACGCGTCATTCTTTTTATGGGATGTCTAAAGTGTTATATATTGTGTTTAATCCTATATGTTGTATATTACGTTGTATTGATTCTTGCTGTGTATGACAGTGTAATATGCGCATTATTAGTTACTGCTGCATACTTGTATTAGTTTGTTGTTATTGGCCTTTAGTTTGTATGATTATAGTGAGTATTATTCACTCGGCTGCTTATGTGTAATAAAAGGTATTGTACTGCGAAACAAATAATTCATAATGTGTGTGATATAATTTGTATAGATATCATATTTATATAATAATTATTGATCTAACTTTCCTTTAAAATTATTGATCTGATCACTGAATTATCGCAGTATAAAAATATATGAAGATATAGTATTTAAAAACGTGCCAATAGTAGAACAGTAGGTACATAATAAATATAATTAAAACACAAACAAGTGGTTTATATTAATATAAACATTTCTAGATGCTAAAATATATGGTGTGCAACCTTGGCAGTAAATGGGTTAAACAAGACTTATGTATTTCTATGAATTAGTCTTAGGGTTGGATACCAAAACCATCCAACTACGAGATATGACTTTTAAACAATACTTCAAAGTAACACTATTTCTATGAATTAGTCTTAGGGTTAAATCAAAAATCATCCTAATACAATTGAATCATCCCAATCAGCCCTCCAAATTAAATATAATTATATAAAGTATTAAACAGAACTAAGTAGTAATAATTATATATAAGGTAAGTGAGGATTTATACCGTCTTTTATATTTGTTTCAACATGATTCGTTTTGCTTTTATTAATTTTTAAAGCCTTCTTTTGAGGAGCTTCTGTCACGAGTTAGGACGGTTTTGCATTCCACACTTACTTGTGTTATTGTTATGCGTGATGCGTTATATTCTATAGATATTTTAATATTGAAGCAGGACTTCTCCATATAAAAACTATTTTTATTCAAATATTTGAGGATCGATTACAAACTGTTTATATTTTGGTATGTACATTGTTATATTAGAAACATTGACTTTAAGAAGGTCAAATAACAAAAATATTTTGACAAAGAATTTAAAAGCTGCTAAAAATGAAATTTAAAAGAATAAAATGATATAAGATACGACGTATAATTGAAAAAATATTCAGTTAATCAATATGAATATAACCACTAATTACTTTATATACAGTTGTCAGATATTGGTATTGAGAGCTTAAGTTAAGGAAATGTCCTCTATTCTGATGTAACTGTTCCTAAAATGTTTGGCTTTGAGTCTGTTTTGCTCTTTGGCCTAAGGACATTTTAGCTTTAACATCAGATTAAAGTTGTGTAAATATTAATGCACCGACAATATTGGACAAAAAGAGAAAACCTAACTGGTGTCAGCGAGAAAATGTCTAGATGCGCTATCAATCCAATTTCATTTCAACCAACTTTATATATTGTTATCAGTGTATTACATTTGTGGCAAAGAAATATATCCTTAAATTTATACTTGCTTATTACGTTTGACAACTTCGATTTGGTTTATGTACTCCAGATATTGTGTTAATTAATGTGAACTTCTATAAATGGCGTTATAAGTCGCACTGCATTTGCATCAAGATCGTTCAGTACTCGTATTGTGTTATAATGAGTCAGTATTGCGCACTGTCTGATCTAGATATGCTTATATTTATTTAGGTACTTCGGTATAGTTTGTGATCTCTCTTCAATGAATTTTGTGAATAAACACACTAATACTACTATAATGACAATAATTATTTAGTTACTTTACAAGTTAGACACAAAAATGTATTTATTCTCCATCGCTCAGTAGAACCGTATGGGTACATCGGTTGCTAGCGGCAACGACAGTGTAGTTTATTCTGCTTTTACCTACAATAATAGAATAGTGTCTAAAATGTATATAATAATGAACCAAAGTTGCAAAGCCCGCGTAAACCATAACCCATAACCTTCGATTTATGCTGCATATTTAAGCTGCTGTACACTGATTAATTGACTGGGCACTGACAAACCTAAACTATCTACAATAGAGCATTATATATTTATATTATATACGTATATAATTCGTTTGTTATTTATGAATTATATGGATTATATTTGTCCACTATAATACATATAATTAAAAAATGTCGTTTATATGATATATATAATATACAGGTTACAAAATTAAATTTATTCTTTTCAAATGTAGGAATAATACTAATTATCAATTATTGCCTATAGGTATATGTACCCCCTTAAAACTGAATAACATCTTGTATGAAGTATTATAAATTATAATAAATAATGTCAAATAAAATAAATGCACATAATAATTTCATCCCATAATTGATTTAATCTATAATATTTATAATGTTATTAGATTGTAATATAGGTACTAATTATTATTCATGCTGCTCTTATACTTTACCGTTACAAGCATAATAGCTGTATAAAGAAAGTGCAAATCGGATATTAAATATTTCGAATTACTTTCATGCAGAAATGCATATTTCGTCGAAGGTAGAAATATGTGGATTGGTGTTTGTGCATTGAACATTTAAAATAACTAGTATTAAAAAGCAAAAATATGTGAACATATATTTATATATAATGAATTAATTATCAAATTTGTAGAATTTGTTTAATTTAGATGCTACAGTTGCCCAACTATCTAATTAGTTCAATAGCTATACCTACATATTACTGGTTAATAATATGTTTAAAAATAACAAACCAAATTTATCATAGATAGGTATTAATTATCTCAATGTATTAACATTATGATTAAAATTAAATATTAATATTATAACTTATTTGATAAATACAAACTTAAAACAAATAATTAATTAATGAAATACTTTGAAATCATATTTCTTACATATATTAAATAACAAGGTACATTTATCTGAATGATTATTTTTCAATTTAGCATTTTATAAATGTATCGCATTTTATTTATATATACGTAATAAATATAATTAGAACAATGAATTGTCAAAATTTGTCTTGACTTTAATTTATTTCTTAAAATAAGATGTTATTTACCAATTAGGTTTAATTATCAATACTAATGTTAATCTGGTTTCTGAAAATAACACATAAGAAGTACACGCAGAAAAAACGCATTGACGACTTAAAATTACGAGTGTATTAATTATAAAACAATCATAAAATACAAATTAAACTCTTTCACAAAAAAAGCGACATAAATACGTTTTATAAAACATTCATAAAGTGTATTTGTCTAGTATAAAATCCACATTTCTTCAGTAAGAAAGGAAACTTATAATATACATATAGTGAAATTATCACATTTGTGTATAATTAGAAGCCAAAATCATTCGGTAAACTATGTATATATTAAATTATGTATTCATCGAATTATGCTTCTCAGAGATTCTGGCTCCTTATATTCTAATAAAATCTCGCGGGAGTCAATATACCTAGCACTAGAATAATACTAGTAACTGCTTACAAATTAGTGAATTGTGCTCAAATAATGTGCATAAAATAAGAGATGGTAATCTGTAATGCATTAAAATATAAGGTGACTTATCTATTCCAAAAATTTATGTTTTTAGCAATAAATTTTAATTCTCTTCTAAGTCTTGTGTAAAATTTGATAATATGTAGTATATTATACTCATATTTGTATAAATAGAATCATTAATTTAAACATTTCGACCAATTCAATAGATACATATTGACTTCACTGTATTTTGATTTGATTCTGTATTGAAGTTGATCACTTCCCAAGTGTCATGTTTTATTGTAACGCGTTATATACATATTGAAATAATTAATATGTGTTTACGTTTTAAAAAGATTAACTACTTCGAATTTGTCAAAATATGTGCCTTGTTTCTCATTTCGGTTCCTTAATTTATGGAATTAGCTAGTGAAAATAGCAGACATTAATAATAAATATAACTATTAACACTGCATACATTTTTTGGGAGAGAAATATATATTACAAAATAACGGTTAATTTTAAGGAGGATGACATTTCTAGTCCGACTTATATGTGTGTTTTATTACACAGCAAGAAAAGTAATTTTATAATTGTTTCATTGTTGTTATATGTTGCCTTTATTACTAAAGTGTAATAGCTTACATTGTTTATTTCATTGGGATGATTTCAAAAAACTTGTCTGACAGTCATTACGTATAATTTTTTTAATAATTTGATTAATTTACAAGGAAAATGACAATCTTCTGAGTGTTTTTAAGAAACTTGCAGCATAAACAACCTCAATAATCATAGCACATCTCTGGACTTTTGAGATGTTAATGACAAAGGGCAACTCGGATTAATACGAGGAAGAGAGTAGGTACATGATTATCATTGTTACGTTTCACATATATCTGGTGATTGTGCTGCACACTACGTGTATATTACTATGTAATCCTATTTTATCTAAACCATTTTAGTATTCTCTTAGTCTCTATCGCATATCACCTTGTGATATCCCCCATCCTTATATGTAGATGGATGTATTACTTAAAATGCATTGGTTTTTTGGAATTTAAATAATTTTTTTAATGGTTTAACATAAAGAATATATTTTCTTTCAATATGATAGAACAAATCTTTAATTTATTATAATCAAGTTATATGAAGAAAAAAATAGACTATTTATATACATCGAAAGCTCGCTACCTACCTTTTTTTATTAAATTTTTTTTTTCAAAATGTTAAAGCGAATTATCTTATTCATTTTATCACAGTGTCAATATTGCTTTTATCTAAGCTAGTATATATACAACTAGTATATAATATGTATAGTAATTAAGTTGTTAGTTTTAATATATAACTATACACTAAACAATTAATATATTACTGTTTAAGTAGTATAAATAAAGTTATTCCAAATGTTTAAAGTGATGTTCGGTGGATGTTCATGTGGACAATAAATTGGAATAATCATATATTAATTATCGGCAGTTCCCAGCGAACTTCCAAAGAAAGTTCGCCAAACTGTTTTGATTTATTAGTACATATAAGTAGGTTAGCAGTTTCTATTATTTGGTAAATAAAACTGTTTAAAGAAAAGTTACTCGAATCGTACTATAAAATATGCATACAAAAAATGAATTATCTATTTAACTAAAGAGAATTAAATTATTATTTTCAGTTACATGTCACAGTGTTTCGAAACATACATTTCTTTGAAAGAAATTACAATTCTTAGATTTCTTGCATTTCTTACATTTCTTTGAAAGAAATTTAAAATGTCTTTGAAAGAAACCTAAGTTTTTTATTTAAAAGAAAATGTAAATTTGGAAAGGGTTCTGCAAAAAACACTTTTGAAAAAATAATGTGGCTCATTAATATAAGTATGTACCAGGTACGTCGCAGGTACATTCCATTGGCTCGGTACCAACTTGCGATGGTGGTACCGTTTGGTACGTATACCTGCAGGTGTGTACCAAAGAATATAGAGCGAGCGACAAGAACCCTCACTCTAAAAAAGTTGACGATAAAATTCATACACTATATATTAACTCGGTACCATGAGTTGGTAGCGTAGTTTTCTATGTAAAGTATAGGAGGTTTTATTTATGAACGGTTATAAATATAAATTACCTTTCAAAAACTAGAATCTTAGATAATAAACTAGAATTACTACGTCGTGCATAAAAATATAACTGCATCGTAATCAATTTATTATTTCACGTGATATTTTTGTAAATGTTTTGCCTTATATATGCAAAATAATTCATACAATGAGCTTCATATAATGGCTTCAGAGTATTGTACGCTACATACTCGATCATAAATAACATGATACGGTATTTAAAACACTACATATGTTAAAAGCTGCGCACAAAAACCATTCTGGTACACAACAATGGCGGATTATTGTCCCAGCCAGTTTTAAAGCGCTTTTAGCAAAGAGTGGGGGTTCTTGTCGCTCGCTCTATATTGTTTGGTGTGTGCCATTGTTTATTGGGTATACTATAGCCTGCCCTATAGGCAAGCTATAGTATATCTAAGTATATAATTGATTAGTATGATATATTAATCATATATTTTGCACGTCTACATTCCATTTAATATAACATTATATTACAGTTTCAAAGTTTTAAAAACAATAGTATCCATTAATGAAAATCAGCTAGTTCTTCGATTAAAATACTTTCAATTATCAAATTATTTTGCATTAATTTTATAATTATAGTCATAAATGGCTAATTACAAAATTAGAAACAATTATCTATACATATATGTTCAACTACTATATCTATTAATTTTGTATAGAAATAGTAAATATTTGAAATATTTTTGATAGATAATTTCCTGAATGTTCCCGGAACGTTCCTCGTATGAATCAAAGAGAAAATTCCATTAGATACATTCCGGGAACGTTCCCGGTATTTAAAAGTTGTCTTGCGAACATTGGGAACAAAAAGGAACGTTCCGGGAATATATATATGGTTACAATTGGGTATAAATTATAATATTTTATCATTATTTACTATATGTAAAATATATTATATATTACACATATATTTAGGTATATTAAAAAAGGATAATATCTAAAAATATATTAGATTTGTAATTTTTTTAATGTTAAAACTCAAAAGAAAAAATCACATTTTTAAGCAAAAATCCCTTATATGCTTAATGCCAATAGCTTATATTACTCGGTTTATTTGTATACAGTAGAAAAAATAAAATAATTATTTAGCAGAATAATAATAAATTATAGTGATAGATTAAAATAATAAAGTATTAAGAACTGAACTTAGATCTTTAGAACTTTAGAAGTACCTAAGGCTATAATTAGCAGCAAGAAACTATATTACCGAAACTCAATTAAAATAAGTTTTTTCGCAATCACATTTCAAACACGGGCATTGACGGTTACCTAAACAAAGCCGTGATATTTAGAAAACCCAAAGTAACGCGATGCGAGTCAGACTTTACGAATGACAGTACCTTGAATTCGAAGCTGTAACCGGCTGCTATTCGGGCTTTCCGAAAACGTTAGACATATTATTCGTATTTCTATGGTTATATTTTTGGCTGCTTTAAATAACGTTTATTTATTTCGTAGGCTATTTTACGAATTCTTGGGAAAAAGGTCGGATGTAAGAATTTTTTCAGAAAATTAAAATATATAGTTTGTTACGGTTTATAAAGGCCAACCCTGTATATAAACTAAAGGAATGTACTCCTAACTCCTGTAGCTTAAGCTTTACAACTAATTCTTTGTATTTGTAATTAGTAGTTTTTATTGCAATGGATCTTTCTGCTTAATATTAATAACATTAAGGCAGTAAATTCTAATTTCTATTTGAGTTATAAGATCTTGGTATATTATTACAATAGACAAAAAAATTACTACAGTCTAAATAACCCTTTGAGGATGGGCATTGTTTTTTAGACACATGCACTTGCAGTGCTTATAGTTATACTATTACTAATAGTAATAGAAACTTAAAGTTATACAGGGCACATTTTTTTGGGAGCAAATTTACTTAATAGCAAGATCTTGCGCATCAAATTTTTAGTTTAGCCAGGTGCAGCTTTTTGAAAATAACAAGCGCAGGTGTAATGTTAAATATTAAAAAAAAGCAAGCATGAGTGCAGCTATAAGTGTTAAAAAAATAATAATAATGCCTATTTTATGTTTTATAGCTTACTTTTCAGAATTAATACTATTATAGTAGTTTTTTAATAAAAAATTTAAAAATATTACAAAATGCTTTTTATTTAAAAAAGTAATTAGAATTCCAGAAAATAGTATTTTACACAAAATTCAAATATAAAACTGCACAAGTGCAGAATTTTGGTATTATAAAATTATCTTGCATGCAGAAAACTCTGAAAAAAGATTTGATACAGGGTATACAAATTCAAAAGTTGTCCACTTAGAATCTGCTATATAAATTTTTTAGTTATGACATACCTCTACTTACTCCAATAAAAAGGTAAATTCATGGGTATTATTGACTACTGTTTGCCCTTTGCATATGCAAAGTAACCAATTTCTAATTAAACTATTTTGGAAGTTGTTTAATTTTATTATTATTATTATAGTATGCAATTTATCAATAATAATTATATAAATAATTGCAAAAAATATAGTAATTTCCAGATAATATATAATATAGTTTGTCCCATTTGTTATAGTCATGTAATTTATATAAAGAATATTATTTATTTTCCCCAAAAAAATTTTCTTTTCAAATTAATTATGCAAATTTATATTCTAATTGATTTTTAGATTTTATAAATATACATATTACAGTTTCATTTTTCAGACATATTCTTCAATGTTTTTATATTATATTTATCTGAAAGGTGTCAATTATATAAAATTCCACTCACAATCACACAAAATAAAACTGGACTCAAAACATTGCCAAACTAGCAAGTATTTACATTAAAATTATTCAATCTATATATTATTACGATAATCTCCAAGTTTCCCGCATTAAATTATTTTTTGCAGTTTTTATTTTAATAAACCGCAATTTAATAAAATATTCATTTATTTTAATTATTTTTAACATTTTTTAATATGCATATACATATATATTATATGCCTATATCTACTATTAAAAGTTGTGTCCACAACCATACCACCATTATCAAGAATCCACAATTATTAGACATATTATTATTTGTATTTAAAAATAAAGCTGTCTATATAGTCATAGTCAATGTGTTATGCAACTAAGAGCCATCTCATCTAACTAATGTTATGTATCAACATTGATACAGTCCAATAAAAAACGAAATAAATCTTTGAATAGAAATAAATTCATATACTCTGACTACAAAACTTGTTTAATTGAGTGTCAGAGACAAATAATCAGTGCCATAAAACTCAGGAAGAGGAGCCACTCTATGATCATTATGGTCTTACAAATCTCAGCCTAAAATTATTTTTACATTCACTTCCTTCCATTCATCTAGAATCTTCCCTTCATCATTAGACAAACTAACCTTAGATATTGAAGACTAACTTGACAATGAGTCAATACTTGAAAAAGAATTAGACAGAATTATACAATAATAATCTGGAATTATGTACTAAGCACTAAAAATAAGATAACTAACAGAAGTACAATTATATTATAAAATATAATCTTATAAGATTCTATACTGTGAGTAGAGAATAAACCATAAAATAACAAGCTAATGAGTTGAGAATAAACCATAAGCTTATGAGCTGAGAATAAACTATGAAATAATAATTGAAAAACTGAGAGATAATAATAACTAAAAGGAACAACAGGCACAAAAATATTGTTACCAAAAGAAAGAATCTCAATATTCTGTGATTTAGTCACCTATGCTGATGTGAAACATGCACATTCATAGCCAATCAACATTGAGAATTCCTTGTTTATCCAATAATATTAAAACTTGATTTTTCAACCAGCACTGTGTCCAAGAAAAGTTTTGATAGGCACTGTATATTTCCACCATTTTCATGTAGAATATATATAATTTAAATTTTGAATGTTTATTTTAAATGACACAGCATGTGAGGCATCCCAGTATGGAGCAACACTTTCCTGATGATACAAATGTTTTGTCCTCCTATCCTGAAAGGGTTTATTGATAAATTTATAGGATGCAACTATATATTTTATTTCATTAATTTTTGTCAATTATTTATTATTTAATTTTCTTTTAATAACAATTTCTTATTTTTAATTATTTCAATAATTATTTGATTATTTGATTAATTATTATTAATTATAATAGTAATTCAATTAAATATATTTATTGATCATTTTAATTACAATCATTATAATTTAAAGATAGATAAGATACATTATTTATCTTTAAAATAGTTCCAGTGGTCAACATAATATACTAAAAACTTATAAAATTTAAATTTAAAATGACATTTACTTTCAAATAAAAAAATCATATATTGTACACCCCAGCTTATTAAAAATGACACACCCTCTTAAAATTTATAATATTGTCCTTTTAATTTAACCAATGTATAACAAGAGTTTTCAAAATTAAAATTATTTTATTCTTTATGATGTTTACCATCAAATAGCATCAAGCAAGAATATGGTAGCCTTGAAAAAGGCTGTTGTTGCATTCTCTATGGAGGATAAGGGAGATGTGAAAATTAAGAGCCTCATTAATCAATAGAGCGACCCTTGCATCAATCACAGCCTGGATACATCTCAGTATCAAGAGGATGAGCTGCTCAACCAACTGCTGAGGAATCTCCAGCCAGACACACTGAGTTTTTGTCCAGAGCTCTTCTAAACCATGTACAAGAATCCTTCTGATGAAGTTGGCTCCACAGATTTTTTATAGGGTTCAAATTTGGGGACATGTATGGCCAAGGAATAGTAGTTACATGGTTCTCAGCAAGGAAATCTATGACAATCTGAGACCAGTGACAAGGTTCATTGTCTTGCTGGAACATCATCCTTTGTCAATGGAGGTTGAGTGGCAGGAGATTATGCTGGAGAAGGTCAACCTAGACTCTTCCATTCAGACGACCTTGTACTCTTGTCAGTGGATGTGGACCATTTCGTAAAAATGCACCCCATATCATGATGGAGCTACTTATAGAATGCACACTGGGCCTTGTCATCTGTCTCTGGAGTGCTGTACTTCCCCTTCTCTTGACATAGCAGTGCTGGTGGCTGGCAACTAAGTGGATGGGACTTTCATCAAAGAACTGGATGTAGTTCCATTGCTCAACAGTTCAGTGATCTGTGCTGTAGCCCACTGCAGTTGTGCTCTGCAATGTCTCTCTGTCAAGAGTGTTCAGTAGTGCCTTCCCACCAAGCTAGTACTGTGGAGTGGTCGCTTCACTGTGGAGACTGATGCTTTAATGCCATGCTCTATATGCCATCTCTGCTGGAGTTTTCCAACCACTTTCTGAGGATTTCCAGATGACATCCTGATGAGTGCAGGGTCATCTTGGACTGTAGAACGTCTAGGTTGGCCATGACAAGATCCATCTCTCACAAAACGACTCTCTGTGCTTGGAAATGAGAAGCTGGACATTTTTTGTCATGATGCCATACCTTCTTGATAGGTTGCTGATGGTGAAATTAGCTTCATTATGAAGAGTAACAATCTCCAGATGCTGCTCATATATTAAATGCAGCATGGCTCAAGCTAATGAAATTATCCTGATGCTTCACAGTGTGTGACTATAATTTATAACAAATCTGTAAATCAATTGAGGCAGTTAAAGAAAGTGTGTCAAATTTTTAACCAATCATAATTCAGCTGCACCTCACTGTCTTCCTCCTCAACAACCTCAGTACATGCGCACCTCACTGTCTCTCTACTCAACCTCTCTAGGTACATACACAGTTCAAAGTAGACATTTGGGGATCCTTGTATCATTAAACAGTTAGGTATCTTAATATTTGAGTATATGTGTTGTATTACTATAGATACCCTATTAACTCAAATTAATCAATACTTCAATGTGACTGAAATACACACAGCCATATAGATTTAAATTAATAAAATATAATTACCAGAAAGTATTTTTATTAGTATCTTTGGAATTTATCCAAGTTTATAAAAAAAAATTAAAATAACTAATTTATATGTAATTTTTATGAGTGTGTCGTTTTTAATGAGTGGGTTTGTATATATTATATATTTGATTTTCTATTTAGATTATTAGTTATCTAAAAAATATAATATTCCAAATATCAACTATTTATAACAGAAAACTTGATTATATAAACCAGTAAACATATCAAATACACCTTTTTCTTAAACTATGACTATACATAGTCAGACACAAGATGATTCTGATAGATTTCTTATTTTTTATCACATTTTAATTTATTAAATATACAATTATATTTGCTATGCATATTTCAATTAAGGATAACTAGATAAAAAAGATTATTATTATTTTCTATTTACAATATTAAATATATAAGTATATATATATACAAAATTTATTATGATTCTAATTTATAAGGGATAGATTTGAGTAAGTCCCATTCAATATTTGTTTGTTTTTATTCTTTATTAATATTTGTTTGAATATAATAGGTAATATTTAAACTCTAAGTATAATTTACAACAGTTTAGTTGTATTTAAGAATGCCTATCATTCTAATATTTAAAACATGCTGTTTAGATGTTTAAATGTTTACTGATCATACATTTAAAATGACCAAATGATAGATAATCTTAATATTCAGATATTAATTTTGTCTATCTGGAAATGATATATGAATGATAAATTTTTTTTATAGTGTTTAGTCATTATTTTTAGTATAATGTAGTCTAAAATTTAATAACACTTAATAATGTTTAAGCATAGCTATAGCAGGGTGTCCAAGACTACATATTATTAGTTTAGATAAAACTTTTAATTATATGCAATTTTAATAAAAACTTTTCAATTTAAACTTTTAACCTAAGCTTAATATAGTTTTTTTATAATTAAAATCTGTTAAATATATGTATAGCTATTGAATTTAATAAATACAGATAATTTCATTCACAGCAGAAATTAAAACTGACTTTTTTTATGAGTGATTCAAATGAAGGTATTGTTTATTTTCCTTTAAAAGATAAACAAATATGGCTTCAGTTTGTATTCCCTTTCAATTAAAATATATTCAAGAAAACATTATTTATTATATTTTTTAGGGGAATTTGGCCAGTTTACTATTTGCAAATATTATTATTTTGTAAAGTAAATTGATAAAAAACTTAGTGGTAAGTTAAATGTTTGTTATGCTGTATATGACTTAAGTAACAATTAAGTTAGTGATAATGCTGCAATCTTATTAAGAAGAGATTGTTATTTACTTTTTTGAAGTGAAGATAATAGCAAAAGTACTATAACTTATTATGTTTTCTTATTTATGTATACCTATCCAATACCTATTTCAATTTGCTATTATTACTGTGCAATTATTTTAATCAAACTATTACTACTAAGTAAATAATGTAAAAACAATGGATATATAAATATTTCTGTGAAAAAAATTATAACATATTCTATAATAAATGACTTATTTGTCACTAGCAATTATTTCGGTTTTTTTATTCGATCAATAAAAATGATTGATTTAATCCATTAATAACAATATCAAGTGTAATTTTTGCTCGTTCGTCAGCTTTGTAATCGCGTTTTAATAGTTCCTTTGCCTCTCTGGACGCATTGGAGAATAGTGATTGGCAGTCAGTTGGGAGTGGAATTGCCAGAGTTTATGCGAGCAGTTCATTGTCTATGCGCGAGAGATACTTGCCAACTCTGTGGAGAAATTTGACGGCGACAAAAACTTTGTTGACTACTTTTTCGCAATGGATATTCCATGTTAGAGTCGGATCAATGGTTACACCCAGCACTTCAATATTTTTTAATAAGGCAAAGTAACTAAACTCCTTCCAGTTTTATTTCGACGTCGGAGTCAGCTTTACGTCTTTGGGGAGTATCACAACAGAGTATTTCAAATTTTGTGGTTTAGACTGCCAGTTTGTTATTCTTCTCAAAACGCCTGTGTTTGAACCGAATACATTCAGAACTGCAGTATCCATCTTAACTAAATTTTTATCATCAGAAAGACAAAATGTCAACCTATTACTTTATGCAATATATTCAAATTGATGTTTACTCTTATCATTCATAAGAAGTTTATTGATTTCCTCCACAAGCAGTTCGGGTGACAGGTAGTATCCTTCGGGAATTGTCAGCGATGCTACCAAAGGTAAGTCCAAACTTAAATGGTCGAAGCGCTGACGAGTTATTATTTACAATTAGATATAATTGTTCATCCGGTTTTCACATCGATTGTTTTCTATCCGCTTTTTCTTTCGACGGAAGCTTGAACAGTGTCATAAAAGGCGGATATCTATGGGATAATATTCCTT
>JAYRBW010101403.1:0-19449 GCA_036023295.1 Invenusta paracnida
TCCAATGTGCCCTGTGTGCCCGGATAAGCTGCATAACCTGGTGCATTGGTTTCAGGAATGCCCGAAAACATCAAAACTCAAACAAGAGATTTTTGGAGAGGCCGATCCACCCCTGTCGGTACTTTATTCCAATCCTAAGGGGGCGCTCGAGCTAGCGCGGAAAACTCTTTAGTTTCCACGGCTCAAGACCTACAACAACAACAACAACAATAACAATAACAACCACCAGCAACGAAATGATCCGACTTATCGATTTCAAGAGCGCTAAGGCCTGTATAGATAAGATCATCAAAGACACGCTTACCACCTATGCCCGTTGTATCCAAATCTATGGCTCCAATAGGGGAGACCATGATCGGCTGAACAGAGGAGAACAGACGCTCTTGGTCAGATTGCGAAGCAGCCACTGTCTAAAGCTCAGAGCCTATAGACATATTATTGTTGATCCTTATACAAACCTAATGTGTCGTCAATGTGCAGACATCCCTCACACTCTGGAACACTGGTTCCTCAACTGCCCGAGAACATCCAAGGCAAAAATGAAATTTTTTGGACAGGGAAAACCGCCCTTGTCGGTTTTTAACTCAAATCTAAGGGGAGCGTTGCAGCTAGCACAGCAAACTCTTTAGTTCCTGTGGCTTAAGACCACTTCAACAACAACAACAACAACAACACAACAACAACAGCAACACTCATAATTGATGATCAAGCAATGATTTTTTTAAATTCTGTTTTTGAATTTTAGTGTTCCAGAGTCTCTTCCTCCAACTGGTGATGTTCTTTCGTTCCACATACAAAGAGCTCACTACCAATCAGATGTGTGGCTTCAGGCAAATGAGCAATATCCAGCACTACCCCAACCACTGGTGCCAACGTTCATGTCCTTACCCCCAGTCCCAGACTCATGTGTGTAACTCATGATCACATGCAACTGCGTCAAGAGAGTGCAAAAAATCGCTGTTGCGTTACACATCAGCATGCAAATGTAGAAGCGGTGATGACGATTGCAAATATGTGCCCAAAAATGACACTATGTAAAACACACAGTCACTTGATATATAATATAAAATTTTAAAATGATTCCTTTACTTTTAATGGTTGTTCATTTTTCATGTTTTGTCAGCCATCTTGGATATATGTTTGTTTTTTACTTTAGATAAAATTAATATCAATAAAATAATTAATGTACGATAGCTTTATAGTTAGTTTTAATTATGTTTTGAAGTCGTCATAATGACAGACGGATAAGACAATACTTGTAAAAATGATGCGTTTGAGTTTGAGGCGGTCATCTTGAATTTATCTGTCTGGTGGTGTACACTTGAGAGATACAGCTTGGCAAACAGCAAAAATGAATTCAGCACACAAAATCACCTTAGAAAAGCTTATTTGCCAACTTTTACTCAAAAATGCCTGGTGTTGTCCAAATATCTGAAAACCTGACTAGTCTATAGATAGTTGAATAATGATTTCTCTTAATATATTATATAAATTAATTATTATTTATTTTAAAATTATATTTACTATTATATAGGAAGGGAATTATGTTGCAGATATTCATAAATATACAATTGAAGAAATATTAACATAGAAAACGTTCCAACTCGATTTATGAATGAATTTAATTTTGTATTTATTTAAAAACATTTGATGAATAATGAGTTTATAGAACATATATTTTTATCAATTAAGAAATATTCTATAGAACTTGATTCTATAAATTGTAATATTTTTTAGATAGAAAAACACCCATTTCCTCAAACTGTGAGACAGCTCATTCTGTTTAAATGATATAATGATCAATTCAATACTAGTTGTCTAAAATATATACAAACGACCAAGAACGGTTTACAAAAAGAGTTATGCTTCGGAAACCCTCAGGATGGATGAGAATTTGAAATTGTATAATTTTCAAATTAATTGTATAAAAAAATACTATAAAAAATGAAATTGGACGAATATTGATATTGAAACTAAGTTTAGATGAATGTTATTATTTAAAAATCACTTAATGTTTCTCCAAAAATAAATAAACAGAAATACATAGAACCAAAGCACACGAAACAAACATTTTGTATTTGAACGATAAGAACATCGAAATATTCTAAATTAATATGGAATGACAACATAAACCAGGTGAGTGGAAAATAATTTTTACATGTACATATATAATGCAAAATATGGAATGTTAATATTATTTTATGTATACTCGTACATACATATACATATATATGTATATTAAAACAGAACATAAAAAACAACCAAGTGAGAAGAATGTCATGTAAAAGCCACAACCAATATTACTTATAGGTATATTATGTATGTGGTGCACAGCACTAAATAATTTAACAAATATAAACAAAAGCAAATAAATAAATAAATAAGTAATAAAAGACAAACGTAATATGGAATATGCATGTTGTGTAAAAGTGAAAATGACCATACTTGAAATGAGATTAGATATAAATGAAGATAATTTGTATATTATAAGATCGTTATAGAAGCAAATTCCCCTTAATTTGACTTTACATGCAAATTTTCATGTTGGATTCATCTAAGCTTTTATGAAATCAAAAGCATTATTTAATGTACAAACACTGAACATTTTAAGTTAGGAAAAGCGTTTGTTAAAACAGAGAAAAAAATACTATATTGACAAGGGAAAATCAATATCTGCATTAACATGGCAATGCATTCTTTCTCCGTAATATTGAATACACATGAAAATAATTATAAATTATGATACAAAAGAAAATAATATCGCAGATCTTGACAAGACAGATCATGTGTTATTGAGTTATTGGTGGTATCATTGTGGGTATCACTGATTTTGCAAAAAACAAACGTTTTGTCATGTAGTTCAAATGCCATATTCAGCCTTTTCAGTTAAATTGACTGACTCCATATTGTCGTGAGAATAAGAGCTCCCTGGCTGCAAATAAGATTAAATACGATGATAAATAATTTTTGAAATGGTTTTCTGCAAATTGCATTACAATATAATTACAATACTGGTAATAGTGGTTCAAATATAATGTGAAATATAATTTCTTTAAGAGAATTGATTATCATTTTTATTTTGTTATAAAGGCTTATCACATAAATATATTGACAGGAGCCTATTTCTCGTTGAAAATATTATCTTATGATCTTATCCTTATGGCTTAATTCACGCTGAAACAGATTTATTTTAAGTATAAGTTTATAAGACTTTTTATAGACTTGAGAAAAACATTTATGCTTATCATTTTGGGTAATATTTATCTAAAGGAATTGTCAAAGCTGTTGAAATGAGATTTTCGAGTAAGATATTATATTGCAAAAAGATGAGTACAAAACATGTAAACATAGAAAAATGTTATACAAACTAACTGTTGATATAAAAAACATAGCAAACATAAAGTTATATACTATACTTAAATTAGTGGTTTTAATAAAACAGGTGGGCATTTTAGCTTTGAAATGATCTTTTTTGGCCCTTGAGCCTCAACTTTAGACAGAATGTAGCGCTTTGCAAAGCATTGTCCACTCCTTAAGTACAATAAATATATAATTAGCGGGTAATATTACATAGTCTAACATTAATAAATTAAACAAGAAAAACAAAATTGAATACAGGGCGGCTTAAATAGTATGACATCTATTACAAGACATTAAAAACATTAGGAGAAAGCAGAGAAAAAATTATGTGAGCTAAAACACGTTAGGAAAAAAGGAGACGTTAACGGGTTATTATTAAGAGTTATTTATTAGAGAATTGTGTGTTTCCATGATCATAATATGGAAATTCGATGAGTCTATATTTTAAAAGGCATCATTAGAGAAAATATTTGTTGACTTCGATATTATGATCACGTGTTGTGAATTAAAATGTATTAAAATTTAATGTTGGGTGTTTTTACTTACTTATTTATTTATTTATAACATACTCTACTGAACTTTTATTCAACAAAAAATTGTGATATTATTTGCCAAAAATGACTAAAATTGGTTTAATACATATCACAAAATAATTGAAATAAGCATCAAATGTGTTATAGAACTCTTAAAAATGTCTGACTTAAACTAACTATGTTTTCATTCTATTGTACAATATTTCAAGATATTCAGAAAGTAATATAAAACTTCGTTTAATTTAATGTGTTGTTTATTATAGGTATCAATTTACACACATGCAAGTATATTATCTATTTAACGTAAACGTATCATCATGTTAGAATGAATTTAGTTATACTAAATAAGTATGCACAATTTCGTCAAGTTATTCGGACGGTAGTATAGACCTTCAATGAATATATGTACATAATATATGAGTTGTCTATTATATTATGTATCAATTTATTTATCTGTTAGATTTTATCTTTATAACATAAATGTATCATCATCGTAGAACAAATTAGCTATAACATAAACAAAAAAAAATAGTTAGCTCATCAGAAATTATTTTTAAAAGAACTAACACACTTTTGCAATTTTGGGCTAATAAAAACAAATTAGTGGATTAATATCCACGGATTACAATGTAATTGCGTCAAAATTGCGAATTCAGTACATTCTGTGATATTGCTGAAATATTACAAACCTAAGCCTCACAAAAAAATATTCAAACAAATCAAAACTGGAACTGAAATTGAGAAATTTAACGCCGTCACGAAATGGGTGTAATATTATTTGAATGATACCTAAGTGAGTTTAATATTGAATTTAATAAGTGCTTAGTAATCGTGGTAAAGACAGACATACGCACACACATTTACGCTAATTAATTATTAAATTGATGCGCTATGTAATTTTTGTGATATTTGAAATATTCAATATTATAGACAGAATACGATGAATTTATATAATGTATTTGATGTATATAAAATACAAATGATTTGTTTAAAACAAAAAATCGATTAAAAGTGATAATCAAATTTTGTTCATTTTTTATCTAAGCTTAATAAATTAGTGAATTAAAGAAAATCAATTTAACGAATTGGTAGATAGTCTAGTTGGTAGACAGTTGATAGAATGTCTAGTTGGTAGATAGTTGGTATATATAATTCAACATCTAAAAATATAAAGTTTCGCTTTTATAAGTCAATATAAATTAATTTTAATGGCGTTTGCAATATCGAATGAAGGTAACTTTGTATATTAACTACGTAACTATACTATTATAGCTGGTCAATATTTTTACTGGTACAATTTAATAAATAAAATTAACAGTAATACATATTAATCATCTAACGATTGAAACGCACATTCAGAATAAATGTAAAAAATAAAATACTTTTCAACACATATAGGAATAATGAGAAGTAAAAACCCACAGTGAATATAGTAATAACTGAAATATGAGACGTATCGGTTCAATCAAGACAGGGAGACAACGGGTACATGACAATAAATATACAATTAATATATACAATACGATTAAATTTAGAAGTGTTATATAATATAATATTGTATAATATAAAATGACATTATTAAAACAACAAATACATCGTGATACATCTAACATCATAAAATCACAGTAAAAGATAATCTATAAAATAGCCACCAAAAACAAGCTAGGGTTAAGTAAGATGCCAAATTTTAATAATAGCTGCTTTAACGATGTACCGAACTATAAAATTGTTACAAGTATAAATAATCTATAACTCCGGGTTTTTAAATAATACTATTTCGACAGCTAAATCCGTAATTAATCCCCTCGAGTTCTATTTTTTGCATCCTACTTAACTCTAGCTTCGATTTGTACTTATTTCTTGTTTTTGGTGACTATTTTAAAGATTATCTTTTAATGTGATTTTATAATGTTAGTTGTACCATGATTTATTTGCAGGTTTAATAATTTAACTATGTAATTTATGCAATATATATATATATATATATTACTATTATATTAAATAATACTGCTAAAGTAAATTGTATTCGATATATTATTTGTAGTCATGTACCCGTTGTCTCTCTGTCTTGATTTAACCAAATTTAATCTTGATTTAAGTCTCAAATTATAATTATTACTATTTTGATTGTGTATTTTTACTTTTCTTTATGATAAACACTGACAATGCTTTTAAAATTCTATTTCTAAGAATATAATTTACTAATTACATACATTTTTTTTTCTGAAACAAATAACAATTTTACATAATACTGCAATTAACTTCAATAAATGAAATATGTACGATATAATAACTATAGTTTGAACATCTATACTTTTAACATTTTCTTACTTTTAGCTATTTATAACCTTTAATTAAATCCTATTAAACGTTTTGTAATTGTAGTTTGATTTATTATTATTTTTATTAATTAATTTGTTTCAGTTTTTAATTTATGTAATATTTAAATGCATTAATTGTATTATTTTTAATTATTGGTTGATATAATAGGTTAGTAACCATAGAAACGTCTTTACTAATTTTTACTGTAGAATTTTTGCATTCTGCATATATTTAATTTTTTATATATATACGTATAATTATGTGTAATTATTATATATATTTTAAGTAAGTCAAAATAAAACAACGTTTACCCAATACCTACACCACGTATTAATATTATGCCTCACCCGTCGAATATTCTTGATCCTAGAAAAGAAAGCTCGAGAGGATCCGCCACTCCGGACCTGGATATCATCGTCTTCCTCCTCATCTTCGTGGACTGCACAAGATTCGGCACCGGGCAACTCTCCATCCTTGTCCCCCGTTCCACTCGACTCAATCAACTTGGAGTACTTGTACTTGAGTCTTTGGAGGAAGTAAAGAGTGAAACATTGCGTAATAAGGAGAATGACCTTTGAAGATATTTTGGAATAAAAATGGTATAACGGTATCATAAAAGCGGTATCTATGTACATCACGTGAAAGAGAAACGAAATTAAGTCATTTTTCACAATGTCTAACAATCTTTTCTAATAAAAGTGGATATTAGACAAAAGAACTACATAATCAAGCAAAAGGGTGGTATGCATTTATTAAAAAATATATAAAAAAATACTACACACAAATCCCTCATTTTCGTTTTCTAGAATGGGTCCCTTGCAATAACAATTGTATTTCTTATACGAAGGATGTTTGCATTGCCAACAAGGCTTTGCAATTAAGACATTTTAAATTGTAATTAAGTTTTAGAATACATTTTCCATATAAAGTAATTTTTTCATCTTTTCTGCCGTTTTAAATAAATTCAAGAAGAATATATTTCAAGTAGTTTATGTATTTTAGTTCACTCGTAAAGCTATTTAAGCTTTTATTTAAAATTTTCACTAATAAATAGTTATATTTATGATTAAAAAAGTGTTGCATAACATCAACGTATATTTTAGAAAATTGTTAATAACTACTTTTATTTAATTGTAAAAAATAATAATTTTATTTTGTGTACCAAAAATATATTTTAAACTTTTAATTCGATTTTGGCTGCTGTTAAGTGTGAAAATCAATTAATTCTTATCATAAAAGCTAAGCTAATAATTAATCAGCTGCGTACAACTTTGACAACGTTATATATCATTAAAATCTAGAATATTGATAAATGAATGTCTGTTCACAATTATAATACAACAATACAGTAAATACATAGAATAACATATTTAGTCATAATTAGATTTAACTGAGTATTAGTATACAATAGAAGAGTTTAACAAACTGTTTAACTAATACTTTTTATTGGCATTAAACCAATTGATTAACGATCGTAAGTACGAGTATATATCCCAATTCTTCAACAATCTGTATACTATATAATATATAAATATCTGCTTTAACTACTAGTAATGCATTTCTATATCGGATATATATTAACCGCGTTTTTTAATGGGGCTACTATAAATATTATTTCTACATGCAGTAAATTTCCCTATTACTTACAGAGATGAGTGTATGACATAAAGATAATACTGAAAACCAATTAAAAGACAAACCAATGAGTGTGTTAGTAAAAATCCAATTAATTTAGTTTACTCATAAAATATAGGCATTATTAGTTAAGTTATATATATTTGGCAGCATGTAATAATCAAAATATGGAAGAGTGCACTGTTCTAAATAAAAAAAACCCCAATAATTATGATTTATTTCAAAGTCGAGTAATAGGAAGATAATATTAAAAAATGTATAAAAGATAACCGCTTTTTATTCACAAACATAATAACCATAGATTTATTTAAAAACGGTAATGACGATCAACAAGAAACGTTATGTTAATAAACATAAAAATAAATAGGTATCTATATAATATATTTTTTTTAATTAAGAGTAATTTACTGTAAATATCAGTAGACAAATAAGTAGTAAAGAGAAAGAAAAATTAAACTACATTGAAATTTTAGAAAATAGTAAAAATACAGTTAAAAAACACGAACAAAATTAAATACAAATAATTATTCCCAGAGGAACCATGTGCTTTAACGGATAATACGTCTTAGAGAATTCTGCTAATTATACAACAGTATATACAGTATGAGTATCTATTAAACCTTTCAGTAAAATGAAAATGACATGTCCACGTGTAAAAGGTGTTTTTTACACCTTTTTTTTATAATTTTGCTTCCAAACAGCTGTCTTATTAAGAATCAATAAAAATAACAGATAAAATGTTACCGCACAAGCTATTAAGCGTAAATCCTGTTTATAAAAACTAAAAAAGCCATTTGTAATAAAATCTATGATAATGTAAGGTTTTAGGACGCTCGTTATGAATTAAAAATTTAGCTATAGCGAAATAATTTCACCAATTTTAAATAATAAATGTTTAGTCATTTTTGTTTTAATTAACAGTTTTATTATAATATACTACGAGGTTTAAGACAGCATAGATTTACAGACCATAGAAAGATATAAATCACAAAAAATGCAACTTCGCAGGTATTGTAGGTAATCTCGCAGGTATATTTCCAACTATGAAAAATACTAATCGTTGGAAATTATTATTTTAATAAATATTTCAATGTATAAAAATAATAACATATAAGCTATATATGTAAGTATCCAAAATATTCTTCGATCTTAAATAAATTTTAATGGCTTTAGATGTTTTGTTTATAATTCATGGCATTATGTTAATAATTAGACTAAAGAGACCATTACATATTTAAGAACTGAAGCCATCTGTTTAAATAATACTGATTAATTATATTATCAAACATAAGGTAATTATGAAGTATCTGATATTAAAAATAAATCAACGATTCTAAAAGATAAAAACAAGATAAAAACAAATTTTTATATATTTATATACAACTTCAATACAAGAGTATAACTTTAATAGAGTTGAAAGTGCAATATACATTATAGTTCCAATAAAATGAATTATATGCAAGATGGAGAAGAAAAATATATATACATGGATAAGTAGGTAAAGCATATTTTTACAGAATATTTACTGAGTATTTCGATGGTTAGAATGTACATAATCGATAACATTAATTAAATCTAGGCTCATGTACAAATATACCTTATTCAAAGAATAAATTTCACTCAACACAAATATAATTATTAATAAAGTAAACTAGGAAAACTACAGAATACAGAAGTTTACCATGAAAATGAGATCAGAATGCCACAAGTTATCAAAGCGGTCAGTAAAATCAGCAAAGTTATTAAAGCTATATATCAGGGTTAATATACCTATAAACAATAGAAAAAAATCCAAAGCTTCTGTTTGGACATATGAAGAAGCTATCACCAGAAGAAAGAAGCAATGGAAGTCCTATTCGAAAACCATAAAAATTAGGAAAGGAAAAAGATTGAAACAAAGCAAGTAATGATTGCAAAATCATAGTCAACAAAGAAAAAACAACTAGGTACTGAGAAAGAAATAGTCAAGTCAATTTAACTTCATAATCCTAAAAAGGTATGGAAGACCATAAATGTAGTTGACACCAAGAAAAGAACAACACACCAGTAGCCAAGACAATTTCTAGTCCTAAATTCTGAGACAAGAAAAAGCAAACACAACAAACAAGTAAAATAATTATCAGCAACAGCAAACAAATTGGAGATATAAAGAGAAAAGTAAATAAGCACTGTAAAGACAAATGCACTAAATGTGGGGATCATAAAAATACAGAAGAATGCAGTCTAATCCGTCACGAAGTTTCTTGATTACTTCTTATTAATGTTTATTATCTGTTTAAACAAATTGTTGTTAACATTTATTTTTTAGAAACTACATTATAACAATATAATGAAAAATATAACTATACTAATAACTTCAGCATTTCCAGAGATATTTCGGATTCTTTTCGCGCAGGTAGTATTTATACTCCATATGGTATTGAGAATGCCATAATAACAAATTATTAATTTCGAAAAATATTGGATGTATTTAAATTAAATTTTAGTTTACAAATTTAAATACAATTAATACGAATAAATTATACATCTAGATGCATATAAATGTATAATATAAAATACTTAAGAATGGATATATGAGTGTCTTGACAATAGTTAGGTACATATATTTAAATAATATTATTTATTGGATTGATGTCATCAATTGCTTCATTGCGTAAACAACAATATCTTTTGAAACGCTTTCCTTTTGTGATGGATCGATTTACTGTATAGCCCATAGAGATAAGAGAGTATTTCTCTCCTATTTCTATGGTATAGCCTTTAGTAAAAGGCGCCCAATAGGTAAGTAGTGAAGCAATGAACTCAGAAGTTGCTAATAAAACGAACGTATATGTTCAAGAAACAAAGATCTCTGAACAACTGAAATGTGCTCATTACGAAGAGCAAGTCTTTCTTTTTCACAAATAAGCATTTCTTGATTAGATATCTGATGGCTATTTGGAATATCTTGCAAGTCACTGTACTCCTTAACTTCATAAATATCATTTTGCCGGATGAAAGAGCGACATATATTTGATATAATCCAAATTATCCTTTCATATGACCGGTTCAGAAGTTTGAAAGAATTTTTCAGAATCCTTCAAAGGTTTAAGAGAAAACAACACAAAATGTACATACACCAAAGAATCGGGAGCGTTTAAAAACTTACGAATCTTCCCAACGAATCTTTATTTTGTTCAAATTTAGGAAGATTTGCGAAAAATGCTTAAGGCAGTCGTCCGCAAACTTTTCAGTACTACCAGCAAAAAGAATATTGTTTGGACCACAACCGGCCACCTCCTTTAAAAAAATAGTTATTCAATTCAAAAAAGACTGTTTACTATGCAAAACATACAAAAAATAATCTTGTATCGAAAACTTTTGCTCGTAAGTTTAAGTGCTCAGACATATTTTTTATAATATTCTAGGTGGCCTTCAGGCCACATTTACAGGTGCAACTGGCCACCAGTGGCCGGGAAAACCCCAGTTTGCGGAACACTGCTTAAGCCTAAGGATATCCAACAGTTCCAGAAAGCGACTGGTAACTTCAGAAACCTGAAGCCAACTGCTTTTAGTACGGTGCAAGAATTTGTGAGGTTCGAGATCCATTAGTCGTTGAGCATCTTTGAAAGATGCTGCTGCTTTTGAGTAGCGTAAATAAAAAATATCGTTAAGACAATCTTGTATCTGTTCGTCCAAACGTGTGATCGCATTGGCCGCAGAATTGTGGACCTGATGCATTGCACACTCACCAATAGCTAATATATTTTCTGTTTTAACAGTGCAATAACACCCCCCCCCCACCTGCGCATTACATTGGCACTGTCAGACATTAAACGAGTACAGTTTGCTAAGACAATTTATCTAGATTTCAGCTCTTTCTCTATCAGATCAACTAAGACCTTCGTTGATGCCTCTCCAACACTTTGTATTGAAATGAATTCTGTACGAACGACAGTAGCATTGGAATCGTAGTGTCGAATTAGCAGTGCCAACCATTTTCTGCAATAATTGATTGAGCCCTCGTCGATGAAGAATGCAATAAGGAGGGTGTTTTTGTTGAAGCTGTTGATTTAAAACATTTTCATTGATGTACTTGGCTATTCCGAATGATTATATGAAGCATTCTAGCATAATTTGTTTCGTAACTTTGTTGTCAGAGAACATTTCCTTCAATGTTTCGCAAACATCATCCGCTAGTAGAAAGGACAAATCATTAGAAGTTAGAAAGACGCACCAGCGTATTTCTGAATTCATCACCTTGTTAGATAATTTGTCAACAGTTTTATTCGTTTTAGTAATGATAGCGTCAAACTTCGGCATTCCTTTCATGGCTGATATATCTCCTTTGTGTTCTCCAGTACTGGCATTATCTTTGAGTCTTGAAAACCAACCTGACTTGAATTTTTTTTTCTGACAAATAAAGCAATAGTCAAAGCCTTCTTCATCACACTTTTTCAGCCAATCCTTCAGTCAGTATATTACCTTCATTATCCTTCATATTTAACAAATATAATTTGAACACCGGACATCGTTTTAATTTTGAACAGGACATTCCGAAATATAAAGAGCATTGTATAAAGATATATTGTTATTACGAGAAATTTGACATTAGATAGTTCTACACACAGGGCTGGAAATTGACTTAACAAGAATTATCGGAAGAAAATGTTGTGATTCAAAAAATATTCACGGCACATATAAAATATTAATTACCTGTTTAAATATACTAAATAAAATTTACATATAAATATCCTGAAGCCAAATAATATAAATACCCTTAAGATCGGAATTATGGCCATCCGCGCAATTTGATATATTTTGGACAAACAGCGATTAACAAATCCACGCAAAAGCACAAAATCACAAAGCTCTGGAAACGCTGTAACTTGTATAAATATTTAAAGAATACAATTTGAATTTGCTTTAGAAATGGGTTAAAGATTCTTATAAAACAGGTACTATGTGACGCATTGTGTAGTGTGGCGACCGTAATGAAGTGTGGTCTTTGTTTGACTTGTCTATTTTGGTATACTAGATTATGTGTTTCATCTAGAATTATATCTCTAAAATCCAATCTAGTTGAAAATGCAATACAAACTGGAAGCAAAGACGAAAAATCAAGAACACAAGGGAATAAGCAAACGGAATCCAATAAACCTAAAAAATCGATTGAGATGCAAAGAACATCGAAATGCGATAGTTTCAATTATAATATTCTTTCATATAAAATAAAGAAATGTCAATCGCAAAAGTGCTTTATCGATAATAATATAAAAAGTTATCCAAAACTGCCTATACCCAAAATAACCAAGTTTAAATTTTGTTAGTAAATATAGTATTGTTAAAATGGTTATGTATATTATATATTATTAAGACAAAAAAGAAAACTAATAAAAAAATTATTAACATAATAAACTCAACAAAAAAGTAATGTTTTGTTGTATACAATGTAATAAAATTACTTTTTGACGGAAAATTTGCGATTATTATATTAGTACAATAAATAAAAACCATAATATCTCCATAATATTAATTTCTGTGACTTGATAAAGGCGGCAGAATAATATAAAAATAATATATATAAATATATACTACCTCATACGACACAGAAATCAAACTGTGGTTTACATACATAACATTAACATACTAAAATTCATTATTATGTTATCTACGTGTTTTCAAAAAATATACTCCGTCGAAATCTCAAAGTAATACAATATATATTTTTGTAATCAAAATACAATTGTATATCTGTTGGTGCTGTCTACAATCATAGACAATAGTTGTTAGTCTATGTCTACAATCATTACTCAATATAATCCACAAAGCTTCATATTTAACATGTTGACATTACTTACTTTTTGTTGTTCTTGTGACAGTGGAAGAGAAGTCCGAGTAAGATAACACCAAACACAGCCACAACTGCCACAGCGATTTTGACAGGCTTTGTGAGAAAAGGACAGCTCACAACCTCTGTTTTCTTCCAATCGTTGGCATCTCCGAGTATACAGAACCTGGAACATATAGAGTATATAACAGGTTCGTGAAGCAAAAGTATATATTTACGCCAATGATGTAGATATAATGATTTATGTGTATTACTACTCTGTATCAAATTTGTTGATTCCAAATGCCCTAAAGTTGAAATAAACTATTAAATAAATAAATTTGTAAATTCCAAGAAAGCCCAAAATATACTCAAATATAAAATTTTTGTGAGTATCATTAAAATGAGTATATTTACTTGTTTTGATCATTTAGTTTGCGTGTATCATTTGTTTTAAGAAAATAATATTAATTTTATTCAACAAATAATTTACACATAATACCTTATTTGCGAAAGTAGATGTATATATAATACTCACAAAATTCCATATACAAATATTAACAAAGGGATTATATATAGCCTGGTTAAATTATAATTTAACTAAAGTTCAATACGTTATTAATGACATAATTTTGCCCTAGAAACTAGACGAAAAATGAAATGTTGCAATAGAAAATTTTAAATGAACTATACAGATAGAGCAAATATTTAACATATCAGAATAAATAAAAATATAAACAGCAGGCATGTTATGTTGCAAAAATAATAACAAAAACAATATATGAAAAACAACACCAATCCTACATAATTTAAGGATTTTTCAAGAGAATTGTTGAAATAAAATAGCAGATTTAGAACTTGCTAATAGAGTATGCTTTATCCATAACCATACGTTTTATATAGAGAAATATTTTCATTCAGTAAAATATAGCAATTTTGGAAAGTTTACTTAAATGTTTTCTGGTTGATATTTTTCTCTATTGCTAGTCTAATATATTCACTAAAGGTCAAACTTTACTAAATGATTACATTTATATAGTACAAAAACATGTTATTCACGAATAACTGAAAATAATTATAAAACGTATAATTGTGTAAGTACAGAAGTGTAAATAATAATATAAGCGTACTGAATAAAAGCTATGCGGTTAGCAATAAAGCTCAACATAATTAGATTAAAGCCGAATTTTGATCTGTTAATATTATCTAAATTAACATTCATAATTCGATACTTAAAAACAACTTCATAATATGATAGAGATATGCAGAAAAAAATAGCTGCTCTATCAGTATATTACTACAATTATATTTTGCAGAGTAAAAAACAAAACTTAGTAATGCTAAAAATATAAATTAATAGTGTAGATATAATTATGTAAATAAGTAGACAAGTTTTAAAATTCCCAGAGTAAATTTAATTTAATTTAATAAAATATTTATATAAACATATATATATAGAAATAGATTTAAACATTCGAGCTTTCATATTCATAAGTATAGTAAAGACTGTCTGATAGCTTAATTTTGAAATACTATGTATATTTTAAGAACTTCTCATTCAGTTATTTAATCCTTAAATTTAGTACACAAGGCAGGTGAACGCTTTCAAAAATAAATAATATGTAATTCAAAGATTAATAAAACAATGACAAACTTTGAAAATATTTGACCCTGCTTTGCAATAATTTATTTTTTAATGAGAAGCATTTATTGTTAAAAAACCAAGCAACTAAAATTAACATGCAAGCTAAACGAAAAAAGTGATCTACATACTATATCTGAATAAAATAAATAATCCTGTCTTTAATTCAAATAGATATAAAGCAAAATTCCAAGTATTTAAATAATGTTATTTTTAGAATAATTCTCAAGGCAAATGAAAACCTTGAATTATAACAATAATAGAAATTGAAATACAAATAATGCAATTTCGAAAAAAGTGCAAAGAAGAGAAATAAATGAAACCCACTTTGGCGGGTAGTAATGAATGGTCTGTCGCCCAGCGACACACTCCCCGCGAACGACGTCATAGTCGACCTTAGCACAGATGGGACAGGCAGCTGGATTAATCCAGAGGATATGGTAGTCGCAGCCGTTACAGGTCCCGTCCGAGCACTTGGGTGGTAGTTGGATGTTGGCCGTTCCATCTGCCTCGTTGGCTGTGGGGGAGCAGCGCACTGTGATGACAGTCTTTCGGCCCTCGGGACAGGCGAATGTTTGCCTACAAGCGGATGTGTACAATATTATTATTTTTGAAATAAAATATGAAATGAATTCATGAATATGTTTTGACATATTCGTAGAAGCTTTTCAAATGGTTGGAATAAGACAAAGTATCAATGAATTATTATAAAATTATTTAATTGTAACATACAGGTGTTATTTCAATGTCAAAGAATAATTTTTGATAAAAAATTAAATTAAAAGATAGTTTATTTCAGAATGTATAAAATAAGAGATAATATACACGTATCTTCAGTCCTTGCCAAGGCATATTAACCTGATACATTATAGATGTCAAAAGAGCTTAAACTAATCAAATGATATAATTAAAGTCAATGCTGCAGTGTAAATTAGTTTGTACTACCTATGCAAGAGTGCGTACTGGGGTTAGAACTGGCTAGCTTTAGGGGATTGAATTCCAGAATCTAATCCGATTTGCTGCTTCTTTTCTAGGTAGGTATATCTATTATAAGTTTTAAAAAATAAAAAAGACAACAAATTTTGACAAAATTTTAACATGCTGATGATAATTGAATTCAAATTTCTTAAATGAATGCCCTGAAAAATGTTCTATACTATAATCTTATTAAAAAGAAGCAAAATATACTATTTTTTTAAATATGGATGTATGGAAATATACTTTTTGTAAATTACAATTTAATAATTGAACAAAGCAATGATGCACCGATAACAAAATTTAAGCTTATTATACCCTTGATAGATAGATACATTTTTAAACATTAAATAAATATATTAATAAGCTTCTAGCTTAAACTTTTAAAGCTTTTACTAGCATACTGAAATACAAACACTCCCTTGCGGGAGTAAAATAGTCACAAGTATTTGCATACAGAGATGCCAACAGGTTTTCATGAAATCCACGGAAGGGGGGCCTCGAATTTTTTGGAATTTTAAACCTTCAAATATGCCCTAAAATGCACTATAAATCATCCAAAACTATGGCCTCTGAAGAACCTACCAAACAGATGGACCAAAATTTAAGTCGCTGGTTATATGATTAAAAATAAATTTTAATTTAAGTTGCTGGTAATAAGATTTATAAAAACAAGTTTTAATTAAAGTTGCTGATTATAAGATTTATAAAACAATTTTTAATTTAAGTTGCTGATTATAAGATTAAAAACAAATTTTAAATAATCGTAGATGTATATTATAAAATAACAAGTTGAGAATACACAATAAGGAATGTTTTATGAGAAAGTTGAAATACTATTAAAAATATATCATAATTCAAGTATGACATGTTAAAAGAAAACACGAACTTACAATGCTTATCTTTATAGTCAGGTGTTTTGTGTACTATGGATATATAATTATGAAGCTAGAAATAATATATTATGTGTTCTATGGATATATAATTATGAAGCTAGAAATAATATATTATGTGTTCTAATTTCAAAATAAAAGTTGTAAAATGAGAAAAATGTGTTAGATAGAATATCCATTAAGTTAATTTTACAAGAAAAAGTGAGATTACAATAGTAAAAAATACTTAACTAATAGGAAGGTCGATCTTAAAATTATTTGTTTTTTGTTCTAATTTTAGCCCCCCATGTATTTATACTGAGTTGTTTATAATTAATGTGCAGAAAGTAATCTATATAAGTATTATAATATGGGCATATATTTATACATTTTTTCAACTTACATATCAACTTTCATTTTTACACCTGACACCCCCCCTATTATTATTGCATTTTTGCACAAATCTCATGACCCATCAAAATAAAAGGCAAATCCGCGATTTTCCGCGGAAGATTGGCATCCCTGTGCATAAATACAGGTTTAAAAAAGTTAAATATTATGTCAATTTAATTTAGTTCCTTAAAGAAAGTGCTAAAACTACTAAGGATTTAAAGTGGTTTGAAAGAAAACATACATCTAAATAAGAATAGAAATGACTTGTTAAAAGTAAAAAAATTGATATTGCATTTTCTTAATGAGAAGATTAACTTATAATTGAGAAATGTGAATTTACATAGAAACTGAAAAATTCTGATCTACGACGTATATTAGTACATATGGTTGAATGGTATTAAAGATATGAAATTTAACAAATAGTAATCTTTATTAATAACACAATTATGCAAAAAAAGTTCTAATAGCGAATAACGCTGTAATTATATTAAATAGGGTTTGTGATATTATTATGAATAATATTAAAGTACTGTGGTAACGGTAGTGTGTCTACAATACATAATAATTAATGTATTTTAAATAATAAGATAATATAGACGAAAATAAAAAATACAATCAATCATTTACTTACATAATTACATGAAAAAGTCAAAACATATGATACTAAATTTTTACTAATGCCATGATAAAATGACATAAAACTTAATATATGTGTGTATCAAGCCAGCAACATACTTAGCAGTATAAGAATGCAATCTTACAGTTAACGTTAAGGAGTGTCAAGTGGGTAGGACTTCTGTCTTTAAACCCGAAGTTCGAACCCCGATACGTACTCCTGGCTTTAACAAATTGATTTTCGCGGCAGCATTGAACTAATAACCGATTGATTAGTTTAAAACTACGGCGACTAGTTAATTGTGATTTATTTATATCCAGGGAAAGCGTGTTAACACAATTTACACTGTATTATTATTACAAACCTTTAAGTTTTAAAATTGTTCTCATATGTGTTTCAGAATATTTTTTACAAGTAATTAGCTTTTATTGCAAAAACAAAAATGTGTATACCTGCTTGCGTTAAATTGAAAATGTAAGTCATGGCCAGTTACTGAAAGTAAAAACACAAAACAACCTTTTTATTTGATTTTAAAAGGAATATTTTACATTTTATATTAATAAAACAAAGACTATAATTAGAAACACGAACTTTTTGAATAATTTAAATTTACTGAATATAATTACAAAATTATTTAATAAAGGAGAATAAAATAATTCGTTTTTCTTATCATCAATAATCAACAAATATCTACAAACCTAGTAGAATAAGTAACCAAAATATAGTTTGAAAAGTCGCGTCTAGTCTTAAAATCACTTCACAATATAAATACTATTTTACCATCTTCAGGCCACCCAGAAGCGTTTAACATTTTGTTCATCTTGGTCCAAAATTCTTTAGAGTAATTACTATTCTTGACGCTGACAAGCTCATCTCCCAAACTAGAAAAGGTGAACAACAAGTCTTGAATTAGTCCCTCATATCACATTTATAAGTGTTTAGCATTAGAAAAAAATAAAGTAAATTAGAAAACATAGGTTATAATTACTAGCTTATGCATTATAATTTTATATTGAATTTATTGATAACATATAAAATGTCATTAAATTGTTATCTTAAAATTAATTTCTATGCATATATTAACTTATGAAGATAACAAATATGTATATTACGTACATAAATTTATATGAAACATTGATAAGATCACATTTTAATAATTAATAACTCATCAAAGCTTATAATTATTTTTTTAGCAACTGTAGGTATATTCAATTTAGACAAACAAACAAACAAACAAACAAACAAACAAACAAACAAACAAACAAACAAACAAACAAACAAACAAACAAACA